>JAZHYW010045330.1:0-299521 GCA_037355805.1 Ixodes ricinus | reverse complement strand
GCCAGGATTGGAAGACATTTGCTTTAGTTCCCCTAGGAGCCCCCAGATGGCGCGATGAGCGGACTTCTAGCAAAGAAGCGGGGAGCGGGGTCGCCGTCGGACGCGCTGGGCCGATGAGCGCTAAGCGGCTAAGCACCCCTCGTCTTCCCGTTCCTTCTCCCTTCTCCGCTCGAAGTGAGAAAGAAGTTTGCTGGTGGCGGTGGGCGGTGGTCAACTGGGTCGGCTGGTCTAGAGTGCCTTGCACATGAAGGCTCCCTAGGCTGGTCGTGCGGTCCAGTTGTCGGGCGCAGGAGCACATGGCCTCAAAAACGAGATGTTCTAAGCAACCAGTCGCTTACTGTTTGTGGCAAAGATTCTTTTTTTTTTTTAGTGATGCTGAGGAAGAATATTAGTTTTATTTTATATAGATCCGTCAGCTTTGACAAACTTATATTTTCCTCATTTAAAGGCAAATATTACGTGCCTAACAACACAAAGCTTCAAACAAATCATAACAACATTGCCTTTGGAGTGTATCGGTAGACCTGGAGATCAAGAGGTTCTATCGTTGTTTCCGAATATATGTGTATGTGCTTACGCGTGTAACCTGGATTTGCAGCTAAAACACAAGACCTTCTCACTCAGATTTTCAGGGGCCGCACTTGAAATATTCGACTCCGGGAGCTTTGCAAACTAAGCAGGTGTTTTGTATAGAGAACACTAGTAACGTCGGTGCTATTATACTACATAAAGAGGCCAATGAATAACGTTCGTGTTAGAGGGGTACTAAAGATTCTATTAAATGTGGATTCATCGGATAGCTTAGTAATCGCTTAACGCTGTTTTATTGATGTTCAGGTTAGAAAATTTATAAACGTTACAATTTCAAAGCAGATTTCTAGGCCTTCGCTGTGAATATTATATGAGCTTATCCGATTCACGTCTCAACATTAAAAGAACCAGCTTTGCCCCCTTATCACGCGCTACAAATTGTGATGTCCTGATGATAACGACGTAGTTTCCATGAGCACAAAATTTTAGTATTTGTTCTATTCACATTTAATTCTTCTGGATGCAAGTAAACAATCAAAACTCGTAATTGGCTTCTAAAATGCAGAACATAAAAAAAAAAAAACTTTACACCTTGTACGATTGCGACCGCTGAAGTTGAAGAAAACTTTCTGATACGCCATCAGTTATGCAAAACTAAGACGCGAGTTAGCCTAATTGTTTTTCTTTCAGGGTGAAAAGCAGTTTGCTGTAAATAAAAGAAAGAAAAACAAGACACAACGCTTTTCGGCGACTTTTAGGGTTACATTGTCCTCAACCGACTTTCCTACGGGACAGAAACAAAGCAAACCCCTTCCTTATGCTTGCAAACAGCTAATATGCCTAGTGAAGCGTATGATATAAGATAACGGCCAGTCCGACTAAAGAGCTAACAACAATCCTGTATTGTGACGACTGAACGTAATATATGAATATGACATTGAAAATAAACATTATGTACCTTGGGGTGGCGTTGGAACAGAGGGAGAGGGGATGGGTTCGATAGCCCGCCCCTCTCCTCCTATAAATATTGTAAAAATTTCAAGTAAACAGTGCGATGAGGGGTCAGAAAAACGCTCTCGTGCCGCCCGACACGCACACACACATTGTCACCACCGTCAATGGCCGTTGCCACAGTCACCCCTGATGAAGAGGCCAAGTATAGGCCTCGAAGCCGGGTAATTAAGACTTGGTAGGGCCCCCCTCCCCCACACACACACCTCCTTCTCCCTCCCCTTTAAATATTATCGAGACAACTATGTGAATATATAGGCCCAGGAAGTTTTTGACATATTCGACATCAAATGGAGAGCTACCAAGTATCTAACCACGCCTTGTGTCAACGACACAAGAGAGTTTATAAACTCGCCGGTGTCGTTCGACGTTTTCGGTCCACGATCCATGTCAACGTGTTTGATCCACGACATGAACTTCGAAAATAGCACCACCAATGTTTTAAAGAAACTTACTAGTTCGTCAGGAGAGGAGTTTGAAATAATATCGCATGTAAGGTCATAAAACTCATAATACTTAGTTTTGGGGCAAAAGAAGAGAGCTTTCGGTATGTTGTCACTTATTTTTATATTATTTGAACTAGCCCAAGTTTATAAGATTTTTATGGTGCCATTAGCTATGCGCACAACTTCATTGCCGATACTAGCCGAAAAATGAAACGTAGCCTAGTGGTATCATTATCACAGGACTTCATACTTTAGGAGCTTCTGGACGCGGATGGCCCTTCTACGCAAATATTCATGTACTCAAAGTAGCAGGGAGGGAAACGAAGGAGGGGGTTAAACGACCAAGGATATTGTAACAGAGCCATCCGACGCCAAATTTCTGTTCACAAGGACATCGGGCTTACTGGATGGCGACCCGGCCTCGACACTTGAGAAGCGGTCCCGTCGCCCGAGGAGGGGCTCTTCAGTAACAATTCAAGCCGTGCGCACGCCCTCCCCCTCTCTTCGGAAATGCCACTGGAGGAGAAATTCGCTTCGTCGGTTCCCTTCGCAGCCTTGGCCCGACGGACGGTGTACGCTGAGCGGATTATTTCCCCGATACCCTATTTACCCCGTAGGCTGACAGTGGGGTGGAAGATACGCGCTCGTTAAACCACTCATACCGTCATCGCTCTGCCACGTGATCATGTTCTCGTCCATACTCACGCACAGAGAGGGGAGTCAGGTGACGAATAGAAATGCTGGTGATTAATTCTGCGAGCCCGTCGCTCCCACCGTACTGTCAGCATAAGGGTCAACTGAATAGAACCCAGGTAGTACGTCGATTGTTAAGCTTTAGGGCTTGCGTTGACATATTCTTCTGCTTTATTGTGCTTACTCCCTATTGTGAATTATCTATTATTAGCTGTACAATACGTGTGTCCACAATCGGGGGAAGTTGACTACAACCGAGGGAGAAAAGGAAACAAAGAATAACTAACGAAGCAGCCAGTCTGCTTTCTACTTTACAAGCAGTTTGGAGCGGATGCGCATTTTTTTCTGCACCCTTCCCATATGTTCTGAACTGCTGTAGTAAAAAAAATAAAACTATGGATTGGTAGCTGTTCTGAGACTCTTTCGCCGTAGGACGTGTATTTAGTCATTTCGGTGCATATAGATCTGATGTGAACTTCTTGGAGCGGAGTTTAGGCGCACAAACTATTATTTTACAATGAATGCGCCAAGTACATTTTAGTTCATTCATGTTTATCTTCAACCCACCGATTTTTATAACGATGTAACAATATTACACTGTTTTATTCAGCGTTTTCAAAGTAAACGCCCGGAAATACATAATTTATTTAAAAAATAAAGAAATAACGATAACAAAAAATACAAGATATGAGGACCTTATAAGTTGCAAGGATACCGAGGCTGTGAGCGACGCTCAGAAGACTGCTTGGCAAAGGGTCGCCCGCGGTTCGAACCCTCCACGTTGCGTTCAGGAGAACGACACTGAGCATGAACGTCACTGAGGCGATCGGAACAAAAAGAAACTCAAGCTAAACACAAGACGTGGCATAGATGATGGCACACTAAATATTATATTAGTAGGCATTTATTTTAGGTAACAAAATGAAAAAAAAAATTAATGTGCGCATTCTTTACCGCTTATATTGAAAGTACATTTCCTGTTCGGTTTACAAGTTCATACGCAGAGTAAATAAACTCTTCCACGTGGTATCATTTAGGTCTTCGCGTGAAAATATTTGTTACGACTTGTGAGGGCTAATGACGGGCTGAACGGCCATTTTGCTTCGGCGGCGGTGATCCGTGCACTGCACATCATGTATGCGACATTAGAAGTAGAGATTCTGTGAACTTTTTGCGAACCTGAGGTTCGAAGACAGAACCGAGGAGTTCGAAAGGATCGCAAAGGCTCGAACCTACATAGGTGAACTGGGTTCGAACTTTTGAATTTTTGGCGCTGAGATATTCGATTGTTTTCGACCTTCCAATTTTTCGCGCTATAAAGTTCGACATTTTCAAACCTACTACGCTAAGAAATCCGTCAATTTTCGAACTTTCGACCCTGCTGCATTCAAAAGTTCAACGAACTTCGACCTTTTCAACAAAAGTTCGAAAAAGTTCGAATCCAGTCCACCCCTATAGGTTCGAGGCAAAACATATCAATAACGCGAGATTTCAATGTGCGAAGTGGAGTTGAAATTGCACTCAGAGTCTTACCGTTAACTGATCGTGCTACTGACGAAACGCTTGTAAAGCGCCGAATGATCGCTTTGGGGTGGCCTCGTACCCCACACCTTTTTCTTTCGACTTCCGCGCAGAGCCTCTCTTGCGCACAACTCCGTAGGTTGCCCCAAGGTAACCTGTAGGCCAACGGATCGCTGATCTGCAGGCACGAAATTCAACCGGGCCGCTTCGCTGGGAGCGTCCTTCGTAGCATTAGTTGTTTTTGAACGCGAGTCCCTCGATTCCCTCGCGTCAAGGAAAGACGCGCGCGGAGAGCGACACCGATGCGCTGCAGCGAACGCAGAACCCGGGCTTACTTCATTATCATTAGTAACAGGCTACATTTTAGAGCGTCCAATGTCTCCATTCGTCGAAGAAGAAAAGTTTCAGGGAGCGGCAATATGGTTTGGTCGAGAAGAACCAGTCGTGACCTGATCAGTATTATTAGCCCGGGGGATCCCTAATTGAGTCTGGTTGCATTCTCCTCAACCCTGACTAGTGTCGGGTGCTGTGCCTGTGTTCAGTGTTTACTCCATCCCACGGGTCATCCTGCCGAAAAATAAACGCCCAGAGCAACTGAAAATTTTTGAGAAGCCTGGATGCCTTTATGTGACTGCGCTGTCCCGCATTTAGTTGTCTTATGCCAGCATTGCATTTAGGCGACGTTTGAACGGATAGCTATTAGTTCGCAAATAAGTATAGGAAGTACGTTCACCTGACCGCCACGGTTTTTTTCGATGAACCGTTCAACCAGTTTAATGCTTGTTTCATAAGTTTCGACAAATAACGAGCAATACACATAATACCGTCAGTACCACAGCACTGAGAAGGAATGAGTATTATATAACACAACGTGGGATGGTGGGGGGGGGGGGGGGGAGGGGGCGGGAGGGGGGGGAGGGCGTGAGTGAGCTGGTGTAGGCTTATAATAACCTGGGCAACGTTTTTAGTAAAATTTGGAGCACATTTCGCTAACTTTTCAGATGAAATCATGAAAACTTAGTTCGAGCAGAATTCGATTTTCATCCGTGAAATTCAGACTTGGAACTTGAAATCGAACCTTTCAAGCTTTTCGACCCTGTACCTAGAAAAAATTCGAAATATTAAATTTTTTTTCGAACTTCAGTATCCAATAAATTGAAATCTGTATGTGTAACAAAATTTGATATCTTCGAACTCGAACTTTAAAGAACCTTGACATTTTGGAATTATTTGAATTCGAGCCTAAGCGGGGTTATAAAGTTGCGAACTCTTCAACTTCGAACCTTATCAAGGTTCGCACATTTTGAACCTTTCGAACTCGACCTTCGGGAGGTTCGTGGCGTCCCTAAAAACAATATAAAGAACTGACATGAGCGACAACTGCACAGTTACGCCAATCAACTACCCATGCAAAAAAACAACAAAAAAAAACTGATTTGCGTTAGCGGATTTGTTGCGGAGCTTGACGAATTCACACCACTATAACAAAGCCAATTACCGACGTTATTAAGATTCGGATGATTTATTAGACATGTGTCCCCAATAATCAAAGAAAACTATTTGGTGAATTCGGATGTGGCTTTTCCTACATGCCTGTTTTTATTTTGATATAAGTTAATGCGCCCGTGTGTCTGATAGACGATATAACTCTCCGAGACAAGGTGGCAAGCCACGCGGACGCAAATTAAGGACATCCGCGAAAACAATAAAAACCAAGCGGCGCGGAAATTTAGGCTCCAAGGAGGTTTATTGTCAGGCATAATTTTTGACGTACCGCTCATAACACTTTTTCATGAACCAGATATTTCAATACTGCTTTTTACATGTGCATCGCTTCAGTTTGAACTTTTCGGTGTATGAATATTTCAATGCGTGATTGTTTTTGTGCTGGAAAGTTTCAAGGAACCGAGCTTTTGTCAGGAAGTGGAGGCTAATGCGTGAGGACATATCAGACTCGAACATTTTTGTGGAAGCACTCCAGCATGTACACGCGTGAGGTTAAGAGCTAAAATATATGACAAGTCAGAGAACTCCATGCGAGTGTAACTGACGTACGCCAAGCACTTGCTGGTTCGAAGCGACCGGTTGCTGACAGGTTGTCCGTGCATTATTCTCGCGGCTAGGCATTTACGTAAACCTGACAAAATTGGTGTCGAAGATGACTCAGTCATAATTGCGCGATGCACACGCGTTTGAAATTAAAGCGCTCTTTAGAGCCTGATCCGAAATTCCGAGGTTCAATTTCTTTTTTCATGCTCTAAGCCAGTGGTTCCCAAATGGGGGTCCGCGGACCCTAGGGGGTCCGCGAAGCCACTTCTGGGGCCCGCAAAACCCTCAACAAATTTTTTTTTTTTTTTAGTGCACGTTTTTTGTAGTTTAGTCCCACCGTGACTAATTTGCAACCTGCTTCCGGAACTACGACAGCAATCCGCACGAGATCATCTCGGTCACCTCCTTTCCCTCTTCCCCACACCTTCCCGAATTACGTGTCTCGGGTGCCCGCGGCGGGATTATCATATCGCATATCCTGACCAAAATGAAGTGATGTGGCACCTTTGTTTTATGTTTTTCTGCTACGTAGCAATAAAAGGCACCTGTTTCATGCTCCAGATCTGTTAACTTACTTGCGTTCACCCCCCCCCCCCCCGCTGGAAGGGGTCCCCCATCACTGCCAGCGGTCCGCAAGGGGTCCCCGACACATCCATGGCTGGGAACCACTGCTCTAAGCTATCTTTTACTGCGGCAGATACCCAGATTGAAAAGTTACGACCGGTTATATGAAAACAATATATTGGGGCACATGGTAGTCGCGTGAACCTATTCGAAATTTGCCTTTCGTTGTTTTGTTTATGTTATAACACGGGAACACTGCCGGTCGTTGCTTAGGACTAGCATGTAATCGAACTTGTCTCATGCCCAAAATGTAATAGTTAATTTCGAGTTACTCCTCATTTGATACGTCATGGAGCTGCGAGCTCAGTTTTACCGGTAATTCGTGCAAGCGCGTCCCGCCTGACGACTAGGAAGTTTCTCCTGGGTTCGCGCCATCATAGAGCCGTCCAGGCGCCTATACGCTCAATCAAGCGCGTGGACGTAATCAATAGAAGCTCTGCGTCTGACGCCATCGTTAGTGGATCCCCACCAAATAACGTTGATTCCAACCCGCCACAAGCGGCAAGCACGCTCAACGAGAGTGACCGCAAAGCGGCGGACGCGTCGGTCTTTACGTCACCGCGTGATAGCGTCGCGTTCCTTGAAAGACGCTGCAAGACGTGCTAAAGACCATTCTGACGCAAGTAGGTGGGGCTGCGACCCATGGAAGGGGTCGTAAGCCTTGTATTCTAGGTGGTGCACACGTTTTGCTCAGTTACCCAGGTAGCAAGGAGCATGCTGCGAGTGTATACTCTATCTCAGGAGTTGTGTGCAGCAAAGGCATTGGCGCGGGCACGTGGCTTTCAGATGTGCTTTTTTTTTTTCGCGAGTGCTCGTGAAAGGAAAGCAAATATGAAAGTCAGGCCCTCGTGCCTGTGCAATATAGTTACACGCGCTGCACGTGCTGGCGCCCTCAACGATAGCGTGTTCCTGCGTTTCCTGATCACAGAGCATGGCCCGTGTCTCATTGTGCTTCGGCAATTCTTTTCAACCATGAATTAGTGAAGATTGACTCTGAGTGTGCGGTCGTATGGCTATGCACAACCACAAAAGCAGCACTGCATTAAAGATGTAGCGAGATTTCTTTTTGTAAAAATTTAAATAAAAGCGCATGACCGAACGCCAGAATTTGACGGTTCCAGTCATAAACCAGAGTGGCGAAATAAAGCGTCTAGTCAGTGGCGTCACTAGGGTCAGCGGCACCCGGGGCGGAGGCCCGCGGCGACACCCCCCCCCCCCCCCGGCTCGTCGCCCACCTCCATTCCCCCCCCCCTCCCGCTCGTCGCCCGCCGCGACCCCCCCCCCCCCCTTCCTTCCTGGCCCGTCACGACACCCCCGGAGCGCTGCACCCGGGGCGGTCCGCACCCCCCCCCCCCCGCACCCCCCCTTGTGACGCCACTGCGTCTAGTAAAACGTAAAATTAGAGTAGTGGTTGCCAGCGTAATCTACGTAAAGCAATATCAATTTTAATGCTTATTAATGTACGAAACCGGCCCGAAGCGGTCCCGAACTTGTTCGAACAACCACGCGATGTGGCTTTCGGGATCTCGACAATCTAAAAAGTTTACGAAGAGTACGACTACGGCGCATCTTCGCATTTTACTCTGAAAGGGTATTGTGAGGGGCGTCACACTGTATCCTTTAGGGTAGTGCCCAGATGCGCACTAACAGATTTGATGACATGTTTGGAGCTCGGAGAGAAAAAAGAAAAACGGCAATTGTTTATTTGCGTTGAAAGCCTCGCGCATTGCGCACTTCGGCTCCTGTGTCGTTGTATATCCAGCGTCGGCGCAATGGATTGAACTCAATTTAAACTGACCGCATAAATCGGTTTCTTAAATTATCGCGCTGGGATTTATTACAGAGGTGCCTGAAGTTGGTGGAAGCTTTCGCTAAAATCCTGGAAAGATTGTCTAACCTGAGTAAGTCAAGAAAAATCAAAAACTATGTTTCCATTATACTTTCCAGGTATACTAAAAAATGTTTTATTGTGGCACTTATTTGGGCAAAATGAAGTGAAGAATAGGTAAGTCAATTATTTTTTTTAACTTCACAAATGTTTTAATCGTAGTAAACGCCAGAATAGCCCACAACGATGTTCTTATGATTTTGGGATAGAAGGCTTAGCGATAAATTTTCCATAGACAAACCCAGTTTCTATTTTCTTTTCTTTGACTCCAATGGTTTTATGCGTTCATGCTCTCAATTATTGAATACACCAGCCTCAAGCACCTCTCTAGTAAATCCCAGCGCGATAAGTTAAGAAACCAATTTATGCAGTCAGTTTGAAGTGCGGTCAATCCATTTCGCCCACGTTGTATGTGTCTCAGATTTGCTTTTTTTTATTATTTTAGTAGTCTCACACGCGGCTTGGAATGTGTCCAACGTGCATTATTTGAGTACACACCCTGGTGCCTAACAATCCTTTTTTTTTCCCCTTGTGCCCTTGTGTTTAGGATTAGTTTTGTTTGAAACCAGGTGGCTCAGCTCAGAAAAGCTCAAAGCCTGACCTTGACGGAGGCCGGAGGCGAACCTGACTTGCCCCAGAAACAGAGAGGGACTGATGTAGTCTCTGCGACCTTCTAAACCCCCCCCCCCACATACACACAAACATGCACACACACACACTTCCCTCAACCCCCTCCATTCTTTCTGGAACGGACTTGCGCTCGGCGTCCGGCATCCGCGTGCGTGCGTATCTGCATGTGCGTTTGTGATTGTGAGCGTGTGTTCCCGGCGCGTGCTTCAGAGCATGCATCGAAGGGGCAGCGCGAGCTCCCGCTACAAATCGCGTGGCCTGAATACACGATCTACTTTAAGCGTTTGACCACATTTACGACATTAAAAGTGTAGAAACATAGTAAAAAAAAAAATCTCAAAGGCAGAGTAGTAACATATTGGTAATATGTACAGCCATCAAAACCAAAAAATGTATTGGGTTGAATCCCTGCCATTACACATGACGAGGTCACGGGGGGGGGGGGGGGGAGAGGGTGCGGAGGGGGACGAATTTAACGGACGATGTGGGTTATGGTGACAAGATTAATTTTGTTCTGTTTTGGTTATTTGTCTTCCCATGATTCCGCTCAGACGTGTGTATATGTCCGTCCGCGCGCTCATGTCTGTGAATATGCATGTGAGTATTTGTGTTTGTGCCTGCGTGTGTATGCGCGTGTGCGTTTCTGTGTGTGCGTATATTTGTCTGCGAAGATATAGCGATAATAAAGCCATTCGTGATTTTGCATCGCCATCTTTGAGCCTGCTGAACGTGTGTTAACTTTAGCGTTCTCCCGCGCTTCCCACGCGTCCTCAAATTGCCTGATCTAGGTATTTTCAATGACGCTCACAAAGTTTCTAATAGAAACCAAACGTTTAAAGTGTCGGTGCAACAATTTTTGTACTTAGTGTGAATACCGCTTAGAAGAAATCCTTGACGTTTATGATCAATGAAACATGCGCTGGTTTTTCTCCCCTCGCAATAGAAGTCCCAGAAAAAGACTAAAGAAAAACGAGCAGCGTTCACCCCCTCAACTCGCAGCCAGAACAAGCGGCCACGTGATCTGGAGCCGATTATCATTGCCGCCAATGTTGGCCATAGCCACGCGCTGGTGTCGGCAGAGAACAAGACAGGTGTTGAGTTCCAGACATTGCTATGGTTCAGCTATTGTCGTCATTGCAGCGATTGGACATGGGCCACAACCCGAATGCTTGTCGAGCTATCGACTATAAAGCGCCCAAATCGAGTGCTGACGCGGTGATCGGGTTCAATCTATGAGCCGCATTCAACTACCGTCACTGGAGATACTGCGATCCGCCAGCTACGTCGTCATTTTTTGCGAAGGAGAGATTGAAAGAAAGAACACCACAACAAAGAGGTTTCTTAGTCAATGGCGTTGCGTGCGAGTATAAATGTGCTCCGCTAGCGCCAGTAAGCTAATCTAAAGTGAAAAATATTTCAATTGAATACCCGCTCTACCACCCCTTTAATCTCACTTATTAAAGAGTAATTTCGAAAAAAATAGTTTGCTAATTAGTATGTTTCTATTTTTTTGTGTATGCAATTTTTGATGTCCGCTGTGGCTTGTAGTTAGTTCCCGAAAAGAGTTTATTATTTTCTTAACTACCCATGTTTGAGGGCTTCCTAAACTATTTGCAGAAACATTCGGTATAAGAGGCTAAGATTTAAGTTAAATAGTGAGTAGAGCCGGAGTGTGCATTTTTTTCTAATTTGTTTTTATCACGATAAGTAATATTCAGATCTTAGCAGAGCGTTACCGCGGGCTGTGGTTGCCACGGTACGGTTTCTGGCGCGCGCAGGAGGGCACGCTTCGTAGTCACCACGCGAGCTAACGGTAGCAATACATCGAAGGAAGGCAACGCTATTCTAAAACTCGCTTTTATTGCAATAAATTTACTAGCAAACTAACCCGATCATCGAAATCTTTTTTTTTTCTCGATAAGCTACTACATTTACATGGGAGTGGTTAAGGTACGTTCAGGGCTTAGGGTCCCAGTTGAACATTGGTTCTAGAGCGCGGCACCTTTGACAAAAGTCTTGAACGCCAGGTTTTTTTATCATATATGAGAGGTTAGAGTACGATGAGGTTTGAACCCTAGGTGCCTGAGCGCGGCGGCGCCTTTGCCCATATTTTCGGACCACGCCGCCTTTTTCACCGTTTTTGATGGGAGAGAGTATGTTCTAATTAAAATAACTCGCGAAGTAATCCGATTCCTGAAATGCTCCCTGGATTCTAAAAATAGACCAAGTCTGCTATCATATGTGTGGGGTTAGAGCACTCTGAGGGTTGAACCCTAGGTGCCTGAGCGCGGCGCCTTTGCCCATATTTTCGGACCACGCCCCCTTTTTCACCGTTTTTGATGGGAGAGAGCATGCTCTAATTAAAATAACTCGCGAAGTATTCCGATTCCTGAAATGCTCCCCTGGATTCTAAAAATAGACCAAGTCTGCTATCATATGTGTGGGGTTAGAGCACTCTGAGGGTTGAACCCTAGGTGCCTGAGCGCGGCGCCTTTGCCCATATTTTCGGACCACGCCCCCTTTTTCACCGTTTTTGATGGGAGAGAGCATGCTCTAATTAAAATAACTCGCGAAGTATTCCGATTCCTGAAATGCTCCCCTGGATTCTAAAAATAGACCAAGTCTGCTATCATATGTGTGGGGTTAGAGCACTCTGAGGGTTGAACCCTAGGTGCCTGAGCGCGGCGCCTTTGCCCATATTTTCGGACCACGCCCCCTTTTTCACCGTTTTTGATGGGAGAGAGCATGCTCTAATTAAAATAACTCGCGAAGTATTCCGATTCCTGAAATGCTCCCCTGGATTCTAAAAATAGACCAAGTCTGCTATCATATGTGTGGGGTTAGAGCACTCTGAGGGTTGAACCCTAGGTGCCTGAGCGCGGCGCCTTTGCCCATATTTTCGGACCACGCCCCCTTTTTCACCGTTTTTGATGGGAGAGAGCATGCTCTAATTAAAATAACTCGCGAAGTATTCCGATTCCTGAAATGCTCCCCTGGATTCTAAAAATAGACCAAGTCTGCTATCATATGTGTGGGGTTAGAGCACTCTGAGGGTTGAACCCTAGGTGCCTGAGCGCGGCGCCTTTGCCCATATTTTCGGACCACGCCCCCTTTTTCACCGTTTTTGATGGGAGAGAGCATGCTCTAATTAAAATAACTCGCGAAGTATTCCGATTCCTGAAATGCTCCCCTGGATTCTAAAAATAGACCAAGTCTGCTATCATATGTGTGGGGTTAGAGCACTCTGAGGGTTGAACCCTAGGTGCCTGAGCGCGGCGCCTTTGCCCATATTTTCGGACCACGCCCCCTTTTTCACCGTTTTTGATGGGAGAGAGCATGCTCTAATTAAAATAACTCGCGAAGTATTCCGATTCCTGAAATGCTCCCCTGGATTCTAAAAATAGACCAAGTCTGCTATCATATGTGTGGGGTTAGAGCACTCTGAGGGTTGAACCCTAGGTGCCTGAGCGCGGCGCCTTTGCCCATATTTTCGGACCACGCCCCCTTTTTCACCGTTTTTGATGGGAGAGAGCATGCTCTAATTAAAATAACTCGCGAAGTATTCCGATTCCTGAAATGCTCCCCTGGATTCTAAAAATAGACCAAGTCTGCTATCATATGTGTGGGGTTAGAGCACTCTGAGGGTTGAACCCTAGGTGCCTGAGCGCGGCGCCTTTGCCCATATTTTCGGACCACGCCCCCTTTTTCACCGTTTTTGATGGGAGAGAGCATGCTCTAATTAAAATAACTCGCGAAGTATTCCGATTCCTGAAATGCTCCCCTGGATTCTAAAAATAGACCAAGTCTGCTATCATATGTGTGGGGTTAGAGCACTCTGAGGGTTGAACCCTAGGTGCCTGAGCGCGGCGCCTTTGCCCATATTTTCGGACCACGCCCCCTTTTTCACCGTTTTTGATGGGAGAGAGCATGCTCTAATTAAAATAACTCGCGAAGTATTCCGATTCCTGAAATGCTCCCCTGGATTCTAAAAATAGACCAAGTCTGCTATCATATGTGTGGGGTTAGAGCACTCTGAGGGTTGAACCCTAGGTGCCTGAGCGCGGCGCCTTTGCCCATATTTTCGGACCACGCCCCCTTTTTCACCGTTTTTGATGGGAGAGAGCATGCTCTAATTAAAATAACTCGCGAAGTATTCCGATTCCTGAAATGCTCCCCTGGATTCTAAAAATAGACCAAGTCTGCTATCATATGTGTGGGGTTAGAGCACTCTGAGGGTTGAACCCTAGGTGCCTGAGCGCGGCGCCTTTGCCCATATTTTCGGACCACGCCCCCTTTTTCACCGTTTTTGATGGGAGAGAGCATGCTCTAATTAAAATAACTCGCGAAGTATTCCGATTCCTGAAATGCTCCCCTGGATTCTAAAAATAGACCAAGTCTGCTATCATATGTGTGGGGTTAGAGCACTCTGAGGGTTGAACCCTAGGTGCCTGAGCGCGGCGCCTTTGCCCATATTTTCGGACCACGCCCCCTTTTTCACCGTTTTTGATGGGAGAGAGCATGCTCTAATTAAAATAACTCGCGAAGTATTCCGATTCCTGAAATGCTCCCCTGGATTCTAAAAATAGACCAAGTCTGCTATCATATGTGTGGGGTTAGAGCACTCTGAGGGTTGAACCCTAGGTGCCTGAGCGCGGCGCCTTTGCCCATATTTTCGGACCACGCCCCCTTTTTCACCGTTTTTGATGGGAGAGAGCATGCTCTAATTAAAATAACTCGCGAAGTATTCCGATTCCTGAAATGCTCCCCTGGATTCTAAAAATAGACCAAGTCTGCTATCATATGTGTGGGGTTAGAGCACTCTGAGGGTTGAACCCTAGGTGCCTGAGCGCGGCGCCTTTGCCCATATTTTCGGACCACGCCCCCTTTTTCACCGTTTTTGATGGGAGAGAGCATGCTCTAATTAAAATAACTCGCGAAGTATTCCGATTCCTGAAATGCTCCCCTGGATTCTAAAAATAGACCAAGTCTGCTATCATATGTGTGGGGTTAGAGCACTCTGAGGGTTGAACCCTAGGTGCCTGAGCGCGGCGCCTTTGCCCATATTTTCGGACCACGCCCCCTTTTTCACCGTTTTTGATGGGAGAGAGCATGCTCTAATTAAAATAACTCGCGAAGTATTCCGATTCCTGAAATGCTCCCTGGATTCTAAAAATAGACCAAGTCTGCTATCATATGTGTGGGGTTAGAGCACTCTGAGGGTTGAACCCTAGGTGCCTGAGCGCGGCGCCTTTGCCCATATTTTCGGACCACGCCCCCTTTTTCACCGTTTTTGATGGGAGAGAGCATGCTCTAATTAAAATAACTCGCGAAGTATTCCGATTCCTGAAATGCTCCCCTGGATTCTAAAAATAGACCAAGTCTGCTATCATATGTGTGGGGTTAGAGCACTCTGAGGGTTGAACCCTAGGTGCCTGAGCGCGGCGCCTTTGCCCATATTTTCGGACCACGCCCCCTTTTTCACCGTTTTTGATGGGAGAGAGCATGCTCTAATTAAAATAACTCGCGAAGTATTCCGATTCCTGAAATGCTCCCCTGGATTCTAAAAATAGACCAAGTCTGCTATCATATGTGTGGGGTTAGAGCACTCTGAGGGTTGAACCCTAGGTGCCTGAGCGCGGCGCCTTTGCCCATATTTTCGGACCACGCCCCCTTTTTCACCGTTTTTGATGGGAGAGAGCATGCTCTAATTAAAATAACTCGCGAAGTATTCCGATTCCTGAAATGCTCCCCTGGATTCTAAAAATAGACCAAGTCTGCTATCATATGTGTGGGGTTAGAGCACTCTGAGGGTTGAACCCTAGGTGCCTGAGCGCGGCGCCTTTGCCCATATTTTCGGACCACGCCCCCTTTTTCACCGTTTTTGATGGGAGAGAGCATGCTCTAATTAAAATAACTCGCGAAGTATTCCGATTCCTGAAATGCTCCCCTGGATTCTAAAAATAGACCAAGTCTGCTATCATATGTGTGGGGTTAGAGCACTCTGAGGGTTGAACCCTAGGTGCCTGAGCGCGGCGCCTTTGCCCATATTTTCGGACCACGCCCCCTTTTTCACCGTTTTTGATGGGAGAGAGCATGCTCTAATTAAAATAACTCGCGAAGTATTCCGATTCCTGAAATGCTCCCCTGGATTCTAAAAATAGACCAAGTCTGCTATCATATGTGTGGGGTTAGAGCACTCTGAGGGTTGAACCCTAGGTGCCTGAGCGCGGCGCCTTTGCCCATATTTTCGGACCACGCCCCCTTTTTCACCGTTTTTGATGGGAGAGAGCATGCTCTAATTAAAATAACTCGCGAAGTATTCCGATTCCTGAAATGCTCCCCTGGATTCTAAAAATAGACCAAGTCTGCTATCATATGTGTGGGGTTAGAGCACTCTGAGGGTTGAACCCTAGGTGCCTGAGCGCGGCGCCTTTGCCCATATTTTCGGACCACGCCCCCTTTTTCACCGTTTTTGATGGGAGAGAGCATGCTCTAATTAAAATAACTCGCGAAGTATTCCGATTCCTGAAATGCTCCCCTGGATTCTAAAAATAGACCAAGTCTGCTATCATATGTGTGGGGTTAGAGCACTCTGAGGGTTGAACCCTAGGTGCCTGAGCGCGGCGCCTTTGCCCATATTTTCGGACCACGCCCCTTTTTCACCGTTTTTGATGGGAGAGAGCATGCTCTAATTAAAATAACTCGCGAAGTATTCCGATTCCTGAAATGCTCCCCTGGATTCTAAAAATAGACCAAGTCTGCTATCATATGTGTGGGGTTAGAGCACTCTGAGGGTTGAACCCTAGGTGCCTGAGCGCGGCGCCTTTGCCCATATTTTCGGACCACGCCCCCTTTTTCACCGTTTTTGATGGGAGAGAGCATGCTCTAATTAAAATAACTCGCGAAGTATTCCGATTCCTGAAATGCTCCCCTGGATTCTAAAAATAGACCAAGTCTGCTATCATATGTGTGGGGTTAGAGCACTCTGAGGGTTGAACCCTAGGTGCCTGAGCGCGGCGCCTTTGCCCATATTTTCGGACCACGCCCCTTTTTCACCGTTTTTGATGGGAGAGAGCATGCTCTAATTAAAATAACTCGCGAAGTATTCCGATTCCTGAAATGCTCCCCTGGATTCTAAAAAAAGACCAAGTCTGCTATCATATGTGTGGGGTTAGAGCACTCTGAGGGTTGAACCCTAGGTGCCTGAGCGCGGCGCCTATGCCCATATTTTCGGACCACTCGCCCTTTTTGACAGTTTGATCGCCACTGACGTTTTGACGTTTTTGACCGCCACCGACGTTCCCCTGATCCGCAATCCAGCCTACTATACGCCGTTTAAGCTAAGACTAGAAGCTCCGCCTTCAGCGCGAGCTTACTGCTTTTGCTCACACAAGTGTGAACGCGCAACGCGCAACTAAAGCACTGCGGAAGCCAGCGAGCTCGCGCTGAAGGCGGAGCTTCTAGTCTCAGCTTAGGGGTGGCCACTACTGCCGAGAAGCTGACATGGTAAGCAACCATCTTGCGCGTGTCACGCGCGCGGAGCGTTTTCGCCGAAAACACAACCAAAGGCAACACCTCCCGCGGCTCGTGCGGTTTCGAGCTTATACTTCGTCTCACCCACGTCTCACCCTAGCATGGACTATTGTTAGCCGCGCATGCTAAAAGCGCGAGCTAGTTCCTTTGTATGAAGTCTCGGCGGGTGCACGAGCGCTCGTGCAGCGAGTGCTCCAGTCAAGGCAGTCAAGGCTAGCCGCTCGCGCCTACATCGTTTTCGCAGTTAGTCCATGCTAAGGTGAGACGAAGTATAGGCGATCAATTTCATATGTGTAATCGCCGCTGTGCCCAGAAAGCGTGACAAGATGTCACGAGAACCGCCTCTAAAAACCGCCGAACGCCCACAAAATATTTCAAATTAGATCACGCTAAGTTAAACGTTACAGAATGCATTGCAGAAATGCTAAATTTGACGGGCAAGGTCTCGCCCGCCAAATTTAGCGCACGATGGTCACGTGACATTATCAGTGAGGTGTGGCCCCGTTACTTCATCAGCATAACGTCGTCACATGATACCAACCATGTGACGACTTCATGCAATACTACACAATTCACTTGACTTGACACCATGGCGTGACGCTAAAAATCACGATGTCAAGATACTATGATATAACACATTGTTTCACGTGACGTGACGTTATGGAACACTACGACGCGACACTATGACATCACGTGCCCCAACCACGTGACCATCGGACATATATTCTACGTATGAAAGGGTTTAGAAAATCTCATAAACAGATACACAGCGCAGCTCATAACACGCTGCTCATTTTGTGTCGTGAGTATGCCCAAAGGATTAAGATGAATTTTAATTAATTATATTATGGTCATATTTAAATAACTCGTTCAAGAACGGCAAGTCAAAAATGTATTCACACGTACACTTAAAGAACGCATCATTATTATAACTGCGTGGTTGAAATCCGCGTAATATGTAGTTTTTCTTTTCGTGTGCGTGACGTTAGTGCAACTTGATATGATTTTTTTTACCTTGATTTGAGAAATTAGATGTAATATCGTATCTTCCTTACAAAAAATGCTTTTGCCTCCCAGAGAAACGTTCTTGCTCCACCGTAAAACGAATTCGTATTTCAATTATATTTTTTATTCAGGAACCCCAGGTTCGAACCCCGGGGTTTGGCAAATATTTGCTAGGAATGAATGATGCACATCTATCATGTGCCATTTATGGTAATATTAATTCTGTGACTTCTTCATTATGCGCGAGAAACAGCTTTTTACTGCTCTAAACAGCCCTGAATTCATTTGGAGAGCCCTGCCTTTTGTTCTTTTAATGACAAAGGCATTTTGTAGAATTAACGGATCGCGAAGAAAATAGTACCATGATGCAGCTGGAGAACTGGAGCTTATATAACCATAGAGAGCAACTCGAAATACGGAGTGGTTAGTTTGTAAATGGAATTTGAACTCAAATATTTCTCTGTAAATCATCGTACTCCCATAAGGATAATGCATTTTTTTCCGATTGCCAGTTGGCTCTATTTATCTTAGACATACAGTCCTTCAATTTTGCACATTGAACGGAAAGGGTATCTATTAAAAAAGTTCGCTGAGAGCAAAATAATGCGCCGCTTACAATTTTGTGAAATAAAAAATATCTAGTTCGTCCCATTGAGTTACGGGCCGTCCCGCCACCACTGCCGATAGATGGCGCAAGTAGTGTCGCGCGCTCGTGTCTCCGAATCCTGGGTATGTATTCAGTTTAGAGCAAAAGTTCCAATGACAAAGTTGCAGAACGTCCTCAGAGACATCAAATTGAATCGTTTTTATCAGGAAACCTCTAACACGGTTTACAGGAATTCGAAAAAGCGCGCGAATTATGAGAGAGAAAAAAAAAAACACAATAGAACACGAATCTCTCAACAGCGCCCTGTCAACAAAGGGGTCATGAAATGATATCGGGTTGGAATATTCATGACTTTGCAGAGGCGTACTCGTCCTAGTCTGGCCCAAGTATACTCGCACAGACCACCACTGATTCAGAAGCTTCACTGTCGCGGTGAATTTGCGAGGATAAAAAGGGGACTATTTCTTTCAGTCTTGCCTTCGCAAAGCTTGTTGACGTAATTGTGGAGTCGAAACCAACCGCCTGACGACAGTCGAGAGCTGCTCATAGATTGGACACGAGAACTACGTGAGCACTCAACTTCGGCTCGTAACAATCAATGCCTCGGCGGAGCACTCGGGTAGTGCCTCGTGTCCAACCACTGCGGTGATGAGAGCAGCCGAACTCTAACAATGCCTGGAGCTCGGCACGCGTTTCTACTTCGCCAACCCCAGCGCGTGGCTATGATTAACGTTGGCGGCATAGGATAGGCACCAGGCCACGTGGCCGCTTGTTCTGGCTCCGAGTTGAGGGGATGAACGATGCTCAAATTTCTCGAATTTTTCTGGCGACTGCCATAGTCTAGAAGAAAAACTAAGGCAGGTTTATTCAGTTATTAACGTTAGGGAGTGATTCTAAGTAGTATTTAGTGAAACTAGGAAAATCGTTTCATGTCGGCATGAACTCCTTAAAAAGTGGGCGAACAAGCGCACTCTGCTGGCTACGCGCAGAGTAGAGATCGCGAGCGAATTCGCCGATTTTTTAGATAAGTTCGTTCTGATGTTGTTTTTTTTAGGTGCACTTAAGAAAGGGCTATTAAAGTGTGCCATGACGGAGTCGGGGTATTACGAAATTTATCAGAATCCTAAGAGGAAGAACTAGCATGATCAGGTGGACAGATGCTAGGGCTAATTCAAGTAGAATTAGTCGTGAGGCGACGTTCGTGTGGTCGATAAAACTATAATTTTATTAATGATAAGTCGAATCAACGGTGTACGACAAAACAAATTAAAAATCAAAACAGATAGGCTAACGGCACACTCTAAACGTGACTAAACGTGCAAACCAAGCCTGCTGGAGACCAAAAAAGAAAAAGCTTGTCTCACCTGGTACCAATACTGTACACAATAGACCGATCTCACCAGCCAGTTTGACTACGCCACCGCTGCCGCAATGCATCGAGGGAACTTTAGTCCTTCTGCACGTGCGACAACCTCGCTGGAGCTCGGCGCGTGTGGAGCATGAGGCGGCACGAGCCGTCTTGTGCACTGCTGCCTGCCTCATGTGAACTAAAGTTGTGGCGGCGTCCCGCATGCGCCGAACGCTTGGTGAGATCGGTCTATTCCAATATTCACAAGTCTTTCACCCAGCATGTGCATGTTCGTCGCTTCGGAAAGCGAGCAAATCACGCGCCTTACGCACGAACACTGAAAATGAAACCGGCCAGGAGCCCTCTATTTTGGAAAGGTACCGACTGGTGTCCCATGCGTGCAAGCACGTGCAGCTTGCACGCGAACATAGCTTTGGCAAGCTTGCAATTACACGGGCTTGTCCGCACGAGCAGAGACATGGCGGCGGCCAGTCGCCTTGCTGAGAAAAAGTGCTAATTATTGTAAAAGTTTGTCACGACCACAACCAAGAAAATAGATCACTAATTTTAAAAAAATAAGAAAAAAAAACCTTAGCTTTTTGGTTGCCAGGTTCTCATGCCGTCCAATGCCTGGTGTTGATTAATCCAGTGACTTTAGTGTTGATGGGATCGCAAGAATAGCACTACACACGCATTTTCACAAGGAAAGAAGCTGCACAGAAATCGGGCAAAAAACAGCCAATCGCCTCGGCGGCACGCACGGAAGAGCCACCTTGACAAGCTTTCCGGCCAACTCAAGAAGACTTGTGGGCAGGAGATCGAACTATAGGGGGCGCTTTATCGGGCTTGTTTTCCTCACGGCCCGGTGTTTACTAACACAGAATAACAAAGAAACTGAACCTGGCCGAGCACGGTCTGGGCACGAGCGCTTCGCTCTGATCAGTGCTTCAGTCGCACGAGGAGCGGCCTTCGAAGCGTCATCTTCGATTTTTCAAAACAAAAAACAAACAAGAAAATTCAGTTTGCTGTCCCCACAGCTGAAGCGTTCCGCTAAAGGCGTGACTGTTCGATCTCCTCCCCACTAAGTGTTTCGAATATCCATGACGGTATCATAATAACATACCAACTGAGGCTCACACAGGGGGAATTCGTACGTTTCAAGTGGAAGCATGCCCCGAAGTTCCAACCTCCCACACTAGGACGCCAGTGTGCCAAAGAGCCAACACTAACCTACAAGAAATATTGGAAGGTCGCGAAGCTGAAATGCAAGAACCGCTGTTGACAGACAGTGTAATAAGATCCACCTACGTCAAAGGCTTTCGAAAGAAAAAAAAAAGAGAGAAAAGCTACAAACGCAAAAAGTGCTCCTCTTTTTGCGTATTATCTCGTAGCCTTAGCGGCCATTATATAATTCGCGAAAGCAGGAGGGTACGTGGATGTAACAGGAACGATGGGGAGGCAGAGTGCGCTCTCCCCGTGATCACGTGGGTTCTTCGGAATAGTGGCGGCCGCGGCCTACAGGGAGGAGGAGGGGGGGGGGGGGGGGGGGGGTTTGCAGTTAGCCTGTATGTGTAAGGAACGACGGAGAGAGGGAAGGCAGTTAAAGACTGGGGCCTTGCGTTCATACATAAGCATTTTTTGACAAGAAAAGGCACTAACAGCTACCGCTGTAAATTTAAAAAATAAAGTAAGGTGTAACCAACAACGTAATTTGCGAAGACGATAGGCTAAAATAGTAACGCAGATACTTTACTCGTTTGTCATTTAGGAATGTAACGAGTACGTTAATGCGTTACTGAAAAAGTAACGCGTTACCAGCGACATCGTTAATTGACGGCGTGCAAGTTTTGTCTGCTCTTCGCGCACTTTATAGGGCTGTGCGGCTGAAGCTTCGCCGCGCAAATGCAGCCACTCTTCCCCCTGGCGAGGCGCGCTCATATTTGTTAGCAGTGCGAAAAGCAGACGACGCGGGAGGCTGGTGCGCTTGTCTGTGCTGGCCTCGCGCTTCGTGAAGTAATGTACCGAATGCAGAATGGTACGGCACCAGTATATTCACTCTAAAAAAAGCCAGTGCGTCTACTTTCCCGCACAACACTCAGAGAGCCAATCACCGCAACTTACGGACGCAGCTCAGCGAATGGCGATGCCCAGATATATGTTTCTACCAAAAAACGCAGTCTGAGTTGTGACATTAAGCAATGCAAGCGTGACGTTTCGCATTGCTATATATGTATATATATATATATATATATATATATATATATATATATATATATATATATATATATATATATATATATATATATATATATATATACAGGGTGAAACAAGGAGACGGCAGGGTCTTTAAATCGACCGGAAAATTCGGTTTCTTAACCTATCGCGCTACGACTTTGTGCAGCGTTGCCCACAGATGGTGCATTTTTTTCGTAAAATTTGCAAAGAACGAACTTACCTGAGAAAAAAGTAAAAAAGAAAGAAAAAGGCTTAGCTCCTATGGAAACGCAGTGACGCCACCGGTCTGCAAACAACACGGCGCCGTTTCGCACGGGAGACAGAGATGGCGCAAGCGGTCGCGACGCCAACTGCCGCCAACGAACGAGCAGACGACGCCGAGAGCCATCGTGTTAGCAGACAAGGAACTGCAGTTCCTTGTTGTTACCGCGCCTGTTTTTGTTTCTGCAGATCACCGCCTGCGGAACGCGAGCTGCTTTTTGTGTCGAAAGGAATCGCCTGCTAAAGTGCCGGCTCTCGGCGCCGTATGCTCGTTCGTTGGCGGCGTCTCGCGCCATCTCTTGTCTCCCTTTATATAGAAATATCTGACTTTTATTCATGTAGACATCACCAGCCTTGGCAGATTCCAGCGTAGGACTAATTATGGTAAACAAAGAATAAGTGGCACTTTGCCCGTTTTGACTGAATAGGTACTTTGATAGAAATATTGATGTTGTACATTGTACCAAAGGTTATCGCACGAACTGTTCATTTATGCACTTCATGTTGTCTCGATCGTGTGGTCATATGTCTCATACTGCGTGAACAGACTCATGTGCTCTGTCGTAGCTGCTGAATGGGGACCGGAGTTAGTCAAGCTAGACATTTCTGCAGCTTGATCCGGGACCGCCCATTCACCACGTGAAAGCTGGAGGAAAAATAAACTCGACGACGTATCGCAAGCGGGCATGGAACGACGACAAAGAGAGGGCGCGGTGCGAGCGTAGAGGGGGACGACGCGGGT
The DNA here is from genome assembly GCA_037355805.1 of Ixodes ricinus. Classification (NCBI taxonomy): domain Eukaryota; kingdom Metazoa; phylum Arthropoda; class Arachnida; order Ixodida; family Ixodidae; genus Ixodes; species Ixodes ricinus. The sequence continues at coordinate 276,397 of JAZHYW010045330.1, read as the reverse complement.
CGCACCGCGGCAAATCTTTAAAAAAACCTTTCTTATCTACCTGAGAGTTTACTAATCTTGAAAATGGTGCCTATTGATAACTAATCGACTGAATAGACCTGTGCTAAATTACCCAAGCATCAAGGAGAATGCAGGGAATGGTGTTCCACGCGCCGCACGTACCGGCGTCTGCAGCAGCATATAGCCTCCTCTATACTGACAAAGCCTGGCAGATCACCACGAGAAGCGGCCGCCGAAATTAAAAAGGCGGCAGACCACGGATGACAGGAGAGCCACGAACGTGCGTGCAATATGTCATTTGTTTAAGGCTTTTGCTTTAGAACAGTTACTGCTGCCATAGCCTCCTCTATACTCACAAAGCCTGGCAGTTCGACGACGGTGCCATAGAGTGCACGGTCGCGAATTTGGAGCGCGAGAATCTCGGTAGCAGAGAGCATTTCTCGGGGAATCTGGTCTTCAGCGCACAGCTTTTGCAGCGGCGAGGACCCCAAACATGGTTTTCAAACCCGACGAGAAAAGAAGCGGTAGCGCGAGGAGCGCGAGGAGCACGAGCGGACATTCCTTGTGAACTTGATAGTATAAGTGCTTCCATAGGCGTCGTATAATTCCCGCTTTAACTTCAGGTAAGTACCATTCGTCAGAACTGGTAATTCCATCGCTCGAGAAAAGTGTGTTTCGGCGTCTCGCCGCAGCGGGGCGCCCATTACATGACTCTTCTCTCATCCGGTATTTGCCGCTCTACCTTTTCACTTTCGGCGGCCGCGTCTCGTGGCGATCTGCCAGGCTTTGTCAGTACAGAGGAAGCTATGGCAGCAGTAACTGTTCTAAAGCAAAACCCTAAAACAAATGGCATCTGGCACGCGCGTTCTTCAACGCTTTATTTTGGTTATTTACTTCGAATCTTTTATAGAAGGAAGGCGCGCGCGTGCGGCGCGTGCGAGCGTATAGGTTTTGTTGACGCACATGAAAAATCCACGGAACCCTAGCCACAAACAGCTTCGCCGTAAAACAGCATTTATCTTGAGGCGGATGTCATACCAAAATGAGTTGCTGGGCGAGTTGGTTAGACATGTTGACTTAAACAGCGCAAATAAGGTAAGGAATGAAGAGACAACAGTTGTCTCTTCCTCCCTTACCTTACTTGCGCTGTTTAAGTCAGCGGATGTCATAGAGCGACGCTGTCTTGTAGGTGCGAGACGCACTTCGTTGTCGACAAGTGTTCCTATGCCAGGATTATCCCTTCCACTCCGGAGACCTAACACACAGGTAGACTTCCTTCGCAAAGATTCGCCTCCCTAAAAAAAAAAAAATTAAAAAAATGTTTTTTAGCGGACAAAAAGCCACAATAATGTTGCAACGCGGCCGCAGTAGACTTTTAACGTGTTCGTCGCCATTGCAACCGGACCCGTACTGCTAAGGAGGGCGGTTTTGCACCCGGAGCGCGGCGCCATTGCTCTGGAGCTACCTCCGGGCAGCCGTTCCGTGCTTATTCTGCCCCCCCCCCCCCTTCTCCGCGATCTCAGCGAACGGCAGCGCGTGCTTGACTGCCTCGTCATCTCGCTGCGCGTTCTCTTGCATGTTGATTCCCCCTTTGTGCTCCGATGCGCGAAACTCTAGGCTTTTTGGAACTCTACCGCGGAGCGCATGGTGATTCATCATCGTTCGGCAGCCAATGTGCTTGCGGTTATGAGCGAATAAGAACTCCCAAGAAGCAATCACGAAGCATGATCGCAAAGTCGGCTCTTTCCCTCGGATTGTCGTCAGCCACATTTGTCGGTTTCCACCACCGGTCTCTGTTATAGTTGCCGTGCGCTACTCCAACTATTCGTTCGAGAGAGGTGGAAATTGAGCAATATTTGCAATTCCACAGCCCAGCACGCACGTGTTCGTCGCTTCACAAAGCAAGCAGGGCACGCGCCGCACGCACGTTAAAAGCGGTACTGTCCACTTTGCCGAATTGCCCAACGTACACCGCGGAGAATTCTGGGAACATCGCGGTGCGTGCCCTGCACGCGTTCGCCTTAGGCTGTCGTTGGCAAACGCACTGCAGGTGCATTTGTTTCAGAGCTTTGCTTCGCAAAAGGTTACTGTAACAGACGCGAGCTCGTGCAGCGCGTGTAACTATACGTTCCGAGCGTGCTCATTGGGGCTCGGTTGAATTTAGCAAAAGGTGAGCGCAGGCAGTTTTAACATTACTGAAACAAAGCCTTGACAACGTCGCATAAAAAAAAATCAGCAATATTATTTAGAGAAATGTGATACTGTAAAACCCTTAATTTTCGCGAGCCCTTAATTTTCGCGAAAATCGCGAATTGAAAAATTCGCGAAATTTGAAGGCACGCGAACTATGTCCTCTGTGACAGATTCGCGAAAAATAAGGGCCACGAAAATAAAGGGTTTTACGAAACGATTTTCTTACGTTAGAAATACTGCTCAGAATGAACCCCTGGCGCTGATGATATAGGGGACTCTCACTGCTTTTTCCCTACGCGCACTAGCAGTTACAGATGAAATTGAAGAAAACGGAGTACGCGACTACAGTACGTGCTGCGAGGAGTTCGAAGCATACTGCACTGAATTAGATCTTTACTGATTAAAATCCTAACGTCTCTTCTCCCAGGCAACTTCCACGAGGATGAGGCGCTATTTCGTAAAATACGTGAGAGAACAAGGAAAAGTAAACGATTGAAGTACTCAAGAAAGTGAAACTTACTGCAACAACACCCGTGGTACCATATTTGTCTTGAGCGATTATGAAAGAAACTACGCGTGAAAACTGTTGCTCTCTTTGCTGCCTAATTTCCGATCATTCGTCATTGAGGCGAAAGAACCGAGTTGCGCCAGCGAAGTAATCCCACGATCGTTCTCCTCTCGGAAAAGTCAGAACTAATTTAATATCCAAGGCTTTTTTTAGAGTGAACAAAACCGAACACAATAAAAATGAAATAAAGAAGAAATAAAAAAGTTAACTCATTTTCAATAAAGAGATACGTTCAGCTTTAAGAACAACGTGTAATCAAAATTTCTAATGAAATGGTGCACGGCAAGAATATGTTCAAAAAGAAATGCTCGCGCGTTTTTTTTTTTTTCGCACGGCTAATCATTGCAATCATTTCGCACCGCTAATCATTGCAATCGGCAAAAGCTGCTTAACTGATGAGCAAGCGTAGACCGTAGTCTTCTATCTCTCCCCCTACTTCTATTTCTCTCTTTAATGGTCTACAAATACGAGCCATTCAAGGTCCGACACGTTGTACGGGGAGCGCATTTTTTAACACATTTATGCACTGGCTAACTTTGCAGAATAGGAGTTTTCCTACAAATCTCATCGCTGTTTGGATAAAAGAAAACGGCGAGTTGATTAAGCAGGGTTCCCCAGTAAGTTAATAGTTTCGATACCTTTCAATTTTGTGGGAAATGCACAATTCATACACGCAATCCACTTATAAAGTTATGCCGTTTCATAATTATTAAGCATTTAAAACATAAAACACCAGGAATTATGTGAAAAAGGTTTTGTTACAGCATCTTTTTTTCTTTCTTTCTTTTTTTACTGCAAACAGTAACTCTGGGGTACCGCGCCTGACTTGATTATCATAGTCGATGTAGACAGAAATAATAAGCAAATTTATTATTTGTTAAAAAAATGGCATGACCTGTCATTTGTGTAGGCGACAGATCTCGTGAATAACAAAATCTGACACAATGAGTAACAAATTACCTTTAGATATCACAATACAAAAAAAAGCACAACAACCTGTAAAAATAATAAAAGCAGCACAACTGAAAACCATTGAAAAGTCGTGACTCTCTGTTCTAATTTAAGTTTCAAAATTGCTATAACTATAGCTCCGCCATCGGTGCACGTGTCAGATTCCAATGCACGAGCTGTAGTTGGCCACTGTGTTCAAAAAACAGCGCGAGCAAAAAAAAAAAATAAAAATAAACAAAAATAAAAAAGAGCGAAAGACGCGCAATTTAGCACGCGGGAACGCGGGAACGCTAAACCGCACGCCGGTCACATTGCTTTGTAAGTCGTAGCGTGGCAGTCGATAAGCAGCGTTTCTTCACGAGTCGAAGCGTCTGTGCGACAGAGACGCTTGTGTGAGCCTCCGTTTCGCCGATCGCACGCTTTTTGCCGCCTCCATGGATCCCTCGGACCTGAAAAGCGGTCTGCACATGTCACCAACTACCGAAGAGCCGCTCATCAACCTCCACTTCCCGCAAAAACTCTGGAGGATCGTCAATGAGTGCAGGTCCGGCGCTATTAGCTGGTCGGTCGACGGCAAGGCCTTGGTGATCGACTACGCCAACTTCCACTCCAGCTACCTGTACAAACAGCAAGAGATCTTCAAGACGAGCAATATGAGTAGCTTCATCAGGCAGCTGAACTTGTACGGATTCCGCAAAGTGAGCCCCCCGACAAGGTGACAGCGCAGTACAGCAGCTCAGCGCGGGGTACCACTACGAGCAGCGGCATCCACGTATTCCGAAACGAGTCCTTTGTGAGGGGACGCCCGGACCTGCTGCGGAGTGTGACTCGCAAGGCCGGGCCGCCCAGAGCCAAGAGACCTCGGAAGATCGCGTCTGGCTACCAGTCGTCGGGCTCCTCCACGAGCTCGCTCCCCGACGAGGCCAGGAGAACGCAAAGTCAGGTGAAGTCGCGCCCAACTGTTCCTCGCGAATTACTCGTGCGTCCTTGATTTACTTCTGGTCTAATTTCGAGCCACGAAGAAAACACTGTTTTCCCCAGTCAAGGAAAGCTCCCCGAAGCCACAAACGCTAAAGGTCGATCTTAAAAGGGTACGGAAACGAAATGTTTGCTCCTACCATGGGCGTACCAAACGGAGGGGCAAGGGGGCCATTGCCCCCCCCCCCCAGTTCTCAGGAGAGAGTGTGTGTGTGTGGGGGGGGGGGGGGTGGCAGGGCACGTGTTTTGCCCCCCCCCTCCCCCTGAAACAGCCGCTACTGGGCAGTGAAAAACGCCGGCGGCAGAAAAGAGATACCAAGGGCCACGGCCTTGGGGGGGGGGGGGGGGGTCTGGTTTGCCCCACCCCCACTCAAAAACAAGTTGGTACGCCACTGGCTCCTACTTCGTTGTTTAGATACGGTCTATGTTGTGGCGGCAGCCCAGAAACACTAGTCTATTGCTTCTGGGCTGCCGGCAAATAGTTAGGAAAACAAATTTTAAAACGAATGAACAAATTTCAAGATTGCGCCTGGTGGTGGTCTGTGAAGCTCCGTTGGAATGCCACCACGTCATCGACCTCTGAGAAGCAGCGCCAGTTCGAGGCAGTATGACTCTCTCGTGGAGCTACTTAGTCCTGAATGAGACTTGGCGGAGAACGCTAACGAGTCTACTACGTTCAAGCGGCTCTATATTTAAAGAAAAACGCCTAAATCGTCTTCATTTGGCTTCCAGGATCACGAATATCGAGATTATTTTTCAATTTGGTGCACGGAGGCTGCAAAAATTAATTTCTAAAGTACCAATGAAGCCCCTCCTTTCTGGGGCGTGACGTCACAAAAGGAGTTTTCGGAATCTCTGCTCTCGCGCATCTTCAGCGCCTGTCAAAGCTATGCAAGCGCACTCTTGCTATTTTCAAAAAGGTAAAAAAAATATAAGACGTCACGGGTGGTGCCAGTGCGGTGGAATATACCTGGCAAGCTTGCAAGCGCTGGTTGCCAGGCTTGCCAGGCTTGCAAGCCTGGCAAGCGCTGCCCACACGATTGACACGTGCTTGGCGGCCTAAAAGATCCTAGTTTGACGTAACGACTGGTCGGAGGTTTTTCGTGTTTTCTCGCGTTTAGTTACATCTTCGGGGAAAACAAACGTGATATTCAGATTCACTGGATAAAAATACGCTAAAAATCACCTCTAACTCGTTTTTTTTTTTAATAAAAGTTTTTTTTTTAATTATTAATTTTCACAGTGCTTTTGCAACATGCATGTCACACCATCAAGATCGCCGTTCTTTGCAGACGTTAGGCAGGAGCTTGATTTGAGAGTGCGAGCAGCTATGCCACACCAACCGTGCCACTACTCCCCCTCCCCCAGGATGAGCTGTGAAGAACGCGCTCGAATATGGCACCCAGTGAATACCTTATATGAATAGCTTGCAGGTGTCGCCGGTGCTGGGTACTGACGGTTCTTCTATATATCGGAGTTTATTTTTCGTGAAATTCGGAGGGTGTTCTTCGGAGTTTATTCTTTAGAAAAAGTTCGGTGTTTATCGGAGTTTATTTTTCGTAAATCCCCAATTCTCAGAAATTCGGAGATTAATTTCGCAGTGTTTCCTATTAAAAAATAATAAATAATAACCGGATGCAAACGTACCCCAGATAAAAAATAAAACGCGCTTGTATCATTTAAGATTTCTTCAGTTGAATTTGGCGTTGGTGTCATTGGCAATACTAATTTGTCCCACGACAAAAGACGTCCACAATTAGTGTGGCTTCGATAAACGTCGATAACTTAAAATCAATAAACATCCGGAGGTAGCCGCAAGGAAGCTCGTAGTCATCCCATCAATCTATCCCGCGGCCGCGCGAGGTGGAGTGGTTAAGAATGTAATAGAGAAGTTTCAACTGCCCCTCTTCCCTATTTTATACAATCTCTATGGTCCCTAGCTTTCACTGTTACCCCCAGAAACATATATCCTCTCCTTTCTTTCTCTAAATCCCAAATCCCATTACCCAAACTGGAAACCAAAAGAGTGGCTCTTGTCGTGACACGAATGGTACGATGACCTGTTTCCCTGAACCAACCTTGACGAGACAAGCCGTAAGGCCCCCTTTTGACACCGGTCCGAGGCTTGAAAGATAATTATGGTTGAATTAACCTGAGACTGGGGTAGAGAAGAAACATCAAAATGTAGAAGGGAAGAAAATAGACAGGACGACGTCTCTTGAGACGCTCGTCCTGTCTATTTTCTTTCCCTTCTACATTTTGATGTTTCTTCTCTACCCCAGTCTCAGGTTAATTCAACATGGTTAATATTCACCAGCTCGCCTGCACCCTTACGATTTTTTCTATAATTATGGTGTCATTTTCCCATGACCATTAATCCTGCGCCGCTCAAATTGTAAAAAAAAAATATATATATATATATATACTTTTTTTTTTTGCTGCGGGGGGGGGGGGGGGGGGGCATGGGCACACAACAGTTCGGAGTTTATCGGATAAATCCGAATTGACAAAAATTTCACCGGCGGGTGTTTTTCGGAGTTTTCGGATTTATCCGAAAACACGGAGCCCTATATATAGGCCATAGGGCGTACAGTCCTCAGATGTTACTACTAGGCGAGATTTTCACGCGTTGACGCCACCAAGCGGCGACGCTTGCTACTACAGTACCCTTGACCGTGCAGTAGCCATTGACGTCACGAGCGCGATACGCACCGCACTTCTCGCTAAACGATTTTGAAGCGAGGAGTAGAGAGATCGCGGCCAAGTCATTTCGTTTCCGTACCCTTGTTAAGAAAGAAAACAAAAATGCTATAACGTTTTTTTGTTGTAGTTTTTATTTTTTATTACAAATTTGGAAATTAGATTTCTTTTTTTTTTTAGTTTTCTGCAATTAATTTGTTTTGTGCGCGAAATCAACAGAAAGCTGGGAATAGAGACAACGAAAGGGTGAAGGGTTGAAAGAAATTGCAGTTAAATTACTTATAAATTGAGAAAAAAAAATGTATTCTGAATCTTAAGGGATGCCTAAAGGTTACCACGTGTGCCTGTTTCTATTCCTTCCGGTACCTCCATCAATTCTCCTCGTTAGCGACGACGTGCACGCAAACCTTCAAGAACGCGCCGCACTTCCTACAGGCCTCGAAATGACGTTTGGAACGCAGGCAGGCGGGCACTGCGTTCTATTCGGCTCTTCTCTGACCAAATCAAAAGCCGAATGCACGATCTCGTGTCCCGAGGAGGTGTGGGGGTGGTTCGGCTATACTCGTGCGCTTGGGCGCCGAAGACACGTACTTTTCAGAGCACGCGATCGCACTCGGAACTTTCGCCGTCGAATGCAAGGATGGGCAGAGTCGAGCGGCGGACGCCCGTGGTGAAAATCGAGAAGACAGGAGGGCAAATCGACGAGGAATATGTCGGACACGTTTCTGCATGCCTCCGAGTGTCCAATGTTACGATGAACGGAATCCAAGACTCCATTCATCTGCGCCCTAACAATAAATAGGGGAAAAAAGAACAAAAGAAGAAGAAAACAAAAAATGAAGCCGGCTTTGGCGTGTGGACCCGTGCAGCATGCGCGTGACGGTGATCCTTTGGCAAGCTTACGATTGCTCGTGCTCGTTCGTCCAAGCAGAGACACGGCGGTGTCACTCTACGAAAATCTGGAGCGTCTGCTTTCGCTCGACAAAAAATGCAAGGTAATCCTGAATGTTCTTTTTTGAGTGATTGGTTAAGCCAATGACAGGAAACGCCTCATCAAAGACGACGCGAGTGCCATGACGGTGCACTTTTGCCGCTGTTTGATTGGCTCCCAAGAATGGCATCGGCTGCGTTCGAACGCGATATGAAATGGACATATTTCGGGTCTCGTCATTCGCCGAGATGTTGATAGCAGCGATTGGCTTTCCGAGTGCTTTGAGGGAAAGCAGACGTATCAGAGTTATTCGACTCTGCTCGCAATGCTGATATCTCGCTCCGAAATTAAATGCTTTCGCGCGGTAAGGCCGCCGAGACAGACAAGAGCTCAAACAGACGGGCGCGTCGGTCGTGCTAATGCATGTTACGGGTTTTCTTCGTCCTTGTCCGCGACTTTGCGATATGTTGCATCCCAGGGTCGTCGCCTGCCCTCGCGCGACCGGCAGAGGGTGACACGGCGTGTCTCGGAGAAGCAGCCCAGCCCCTCGCCCCGGCCGTCCACCAAGTCCGCGTCGGATTCAACGAATGCCGGTCCCTCGCACCTGCCGCCCAACAACCGCGCGTCCTCCAACAATGAGGGCGTGCCCTGGTATGACGATAATTCAAGCAGCGACACGAGCACCGACACGAGCAGCCTGAGCGACTATGACTGGGAACACATAACAGCGATGGCCAAGGTTCTGAGCGAAAAGAGCTTACTGGATGAGCTCACCAACTCGGATATGACCTGCTGGCCCGTAGACGAAGCCGTCGAAGACATGAACGTCGGTGCGCTCCAGCCGGTGTGCCCCATCAGCGGTGCCAGCTCCACCGAGTGTGGCAGCAGCCCGATGCCCTCGTCCAGTAGCAGCATGCTCGCTTTGCTCGACTCCAACAACTCTCCCAATATGGTGCTCACGCACGAGGCGGGAGGAGACGAGCCCGACGACCTCCCGTGGCTGGAAGAGTCGCTCATGCTCGATTCCGTCTTCGGCAACATCGACGAGTGTTTGGGCGACGACCTCTACTCCATTTTGACGGAGGAAGCCGAGAACAGCGCCATTGACGATCAGCCCTCCGCGACCACCGACGGAGCTGGGGAGTCGGCCACCAGCTTCTTTACGTCGTCGGACCTGAGCATGGACTTCCTGCACTCCGTGTTGTACGGCGAAGACCGGGCGAGCGAGAATGACGAGTTGAACTTGGCCAGCGTCCAAGAGACCTTGGCCCCTCACCACGCTGTGGAACGCACTCCGGATGCATAGCTAACGGATAGCTGGAACTCCGGCTGCAGTGAGAGCTGGTCGAGTTGACAAGCAGCTCTTGATTTCCAAGCGACCCGCGGTCGACTCGGCTTAATCTTTTTGGTGCCTTGTCGCGCGTGTCGTACAACTAGAGTATTGTTTTCAAGTGGTTGAGGTCAAGTACCTAGATATTAGTGACCTTTGGTTTTGTTACTTTGTTACTATTACATTTCTGTTGCAGTGGCTAAGCTCGCCAGTAGTCTTAATTGTTTTTAGTATACTTGTTTTGGATTCATTGGTAGGCCTGTAGGCTCAGATCTTAAAATGAATCTTCTGTTGACGGAAACTTCCTCAATTCAACTCAACAGCGTTTCTTTTCACGAGCTCGCGGTGAATCGAGACTTTTTTTTCTCTTTTTCTTTTACGTTGCGTGACGCGTAGTTCTGCAAAGCAGCAGAGGCTCCCAGCCCATTTTACTTCCCAAAGCCAACATTACGAGTAACGTACTGTTCATAATGACACAGGTGCCTCACTCCATCATGGATTGCGAGGCTGACGACACCCCGAGCGACATGAATGCCATCCTAGACCCTAACGAACCCCCGACGGCGGTCTTCACGCACTTCAGCCCCCTCCGAGCGGCTGGGAGCATGCGCCACGGCTCGAAGACTGCCTCCTGCTAAGCCCTGTCCTCAGCTGCCTCGGCCAAACGCCCAGTGACGAGGTCTCCCGCCTCCTCATGACCGATGATGACGAGGATCAGGATGGGACCAGCGGCGCCGATCAAGACCAAGTATTGCCGGCTGCTGACGCAGTCGGTGCCGATCCTGCCTTCGCGCTTGCCGCCACTCAAAGCGGGGATGCTGCCACTCACTGCTAGAGTAACTGTGTAGTCTCTGCCTCCGGCGGAGCCTATATAGTTACTCTACTCAGTGCCAAGACGCTGCGCCACCTGGCGGTATGGAGGGAAACAACGTCACAAAGTCGCCCCCGGGTTTCGAGTAGGCTTCAACCGGTCCGCGGGAGGGAAGTTCGCAGCCAGTATCATGCTTTCTGGTCAATATGTTTGTTGTTTTCGTCCTTTCGTAAGCCTAGTCTAATACCGCTGATAGTTTAGCAATCAAGAGTTCAAAATGACTTTTCTACTGCTCCTCCAAACTCATTACGATTTTATACAAACCGCGGTGTTCATTCAGCATGCAATGAGTGATGTTTCTTCATTTTTTCTGCCAATAAAAGCACTTCGAAACAAAAGTGTTCCGTGTACAACTTTTCAAATATCATGCCAAGCAAGGGAGAAAAAAAAATTTGTTTCACCGTGACTTGGCAGATTATCTCAAATCAAATATCGCGCGGAAATAACGCTGCAATTATATTGTAATTGGTGACTAAAGCGCCCCTCAGCATTGTGGCTGAGTTTTGGGGGACACTGCTTTGCCAACCATAGGCACCGACTACGAAAAGGCTCAGGGGCCCGAGCACCCCCCCCCCTTCCTCTCCCGAGCTCTTCGGAAAAGCAAGTACCATCGCCTCCGGAACCTCTGGGTGCACCTCATTAATCTCATCTGTGTGCCCATGGTGCTTGCACATACCGATAGCTGGCGTCCAGTGAATAACTAAAAATGTATCCACCCACCAGCTCTGGTCACTAAGTGACCAGAGCAGGTGAGTGGATAAATTTTTCTAACTATTCGCGCAGTCCTGTTCGAACACCCTACGTAGTGTTAGCAAATACGATAAAGACTAGTGCTGTAAATTCCTTCGAAAGCCCTTGGAAGTGGTTGCGAATGACGACAGTGGCACCTCTAGCGGACCTGCAGCCTACGTAAGTAGACGACATAATACGTTTTGTAAGGCCCATTTTGTTTTCCCAAACGTCGAAACAATTCATTACGGCCAGTGCGCTTGAACCACGGAATTCACTGATCACAACTGCAAAGACAGCTAAATTATAGGGTCACAAAAGCAGACATTTGCTTAGGTATGCCGTCAGCATGCTTATCCTATGTTATCCAGGGTATTACACACGTTTGGGACGGGTCCATATCGAATGAGCGAACGACGTTTTAGCGAAACGCGACATTTGAACGAATCGATGTTTTAGCGAATAACGGAGGCGCGTCTTAACTCGTCAAACACGAAGTTGGAGCCGAAAGTTCGCGGAACGCGTCGATTGGACGCCGGCGAAAAAAAAACGCGAAGTCACCGTCGTGATAGGCCAATCGGTGCGCCCCAACTTTGTTTCTGACGAGTTCAGAGCCCCAGATGTTCTCGGCACAATGCGATAATCTTGTCATATCTTGGCTGAATGTGAATATCGCCGGTTGTCAGAGGCTGTCCAGCGGCTCATGCCAGTAGCTTAACGAAAGTCGAAGTAACGAGAAAAATGAGCGTGCAAACAATTCGCAAACCATACAGAAGAGGCATTTTTGGGGGTCAGTTCTAGAAAAAAATAAAAATAAACACCAATAAGAAAATAGCACGGAATGACTCCCGCGCCGGCAATCGTCGGGGCGGTCTTGCAAAACAAAATGAACAGAAAAAGGAGCTCGGGCACCGTATACATTTGAAGGTGGTGGTCGGCTATGATGCGAAAAGAAAGCAGAAGCAGGACGAAGGCAATAATAATAATAATAAAAGCTCCGCTAACTTGACTTGCCCATTACACTGTATTTATTTTTGTTTTCTTCGGTCGAGGCTTTGCTCCCGGTCGTGTTTGAACTTGACGACACCCGTCTGGTTTGTGTGTTTCGAAGGCGGCCTATTTTATTCGCTTTGAGAAGCTCTTTCTTGATTGGTGAAAAGCGTGGTCTGGACTTTTCGGGCTCCGTGAATGCCGTAGAAATGCATATAAGGAAGCGTTCCCGCTTCCTTTCCGTGTTCGAAGCCTACTGACCTACTTCCTCGGAGAGTCCGCGCCGCGGGCCATCGGGAGACCGCTGTACGCCGTCGGAAAGTGCTCGCCATGCAACTGGGCCATCACCGGCTGGTATGACACCGCTGTTTCTTATGTTAACAACCTTCTTTTTTTCTTTTTTTCTGTCAAATTAGAGGTCGGATTTATTATATGCAAGTTTAATCGTGATAACCTTAGTTAGGTGCCAGTTCCTCAACGGGTTCATAATATATAAGGGAATGACATTTTAGCGAATAGGAGTCATTTTAGTGAATGAACGTTTTCGCGAATGACGATTAGCGAATAGGCTGTTTGTAGGCGGCGGCACGCTGTATAGGGCGTTTCTTCAGGCCTGTATCACATGGTGCGCGTGTTAACCCGTGCGGACCACACCCGTTCAGCCGCTTCGCGGTGACAGGAAAGGCGGCTCATTACACTCTAAAAAAACAGCCCGTGCGTCTACTTTCCCGCACAGCACTCGGAGAGCCAATCACCGCAGCTTACGGAGGCAACTCAGCGAATGACGATGCCTACACACATGTTTAGACAAAAAACGCGGTCTGAGTTGTGACATTAAGCAATGCAAAACGTCACGCTTGCATTGCGTAATGTCACAACTCAGACTGCGTTTTTTTTTTGTTTCAACATATGTTTCGAGATCGTCATTCGCTGAGCTGCCTCCGTAAGTTGCGCTGATTGGCTCTCCGAGTGTTGTGAGGAAAGTAGACGAACAGGCTGTTTTTTAGAGTGTAGGGAACGGAGTGTTTGTTGTCCGCAGTGTTTTATGTTATTCCTCTTTACCGATGACGTCACCTATATAGTACATCGGCCGCTTAGCAATGCAGCTGAAGCAGTTTGCGTTTGTGTTCTGTTCGTTCTCTAGTTCCTGTTAGTATTAAGTTATTTATTAATTTACCTGAGTTTATATCATTCTATCTCAGTTTTCGTTTAATTGCCCAGATAAGATAAATGCGAAACTTTTGCAGGTAGTGAAAGTATGCCGGTGTATTCCTTCATTTGATATTTTTACTTCTAGTCATAAATTACGCCGTCGTGCAATGTAAAAGGATGACCCATTAATTGCGCTAAGAGATTGTGATATATCCTGCAATTGTGATATTTCATTTTGTGACTTTATAATCTCTCTCCAAAAAGGGTTCCATTACTTGTATTTTATCTACGTGTAGTGAGGCCTTCACGGTTGAAGAAATAGAGCTCCCGCATACACCCAAAGCAATGGTGTGTTGGCTAGGCTGTTTAATTACACTGTCTATTTTCTCGACCAAAAATAAATAAAACATTTTTTTTTTTTTTTTGCAAAAGTGTTCAACAGTGCGCACTTTATTGTCGGCCATAATCGCTAAGGGGCGGGGTTCAGTCGGTTTGGTGGATGTCCCAGCCCGTCTCTCTTTGCCACCGGCCCCGCCAGCGGGTTGAAAAGTCTTCTTTCAAGCCCAATGTATGGGAGCCGCGTGCAAAGCGACCGCTGCGCAGCCCTCTAGGCCAAATTAAACTTATATATACTGTTAAACCCTTTATTTTCGCGAGTCTTCGATTTTCGCGAATTTCGCGAATTGAAAACTTCGCGAAATTTAGGGCCACGCGAAAATACCGGTATCTAGAAGACCTGAATTGCGGCCTCCAGAATTGCCGAAATTAAGTGATCGCGAATATGTTCCTTTGCCTGATCCGCGAAAAATTGGGGCCGCCGCGAAAATAAAACGGTTTTACAGTAAAGGGTAGGGCACAATTTAAATGAACACTTTCTTTCCTCGTTTTATTTTTCTTCGGAAAAAATTGTTGGTATTAATTGCATGGTGATTTAAGACCGTTATAATACACAAAATCTGGTATCTTGCATGCTCACATAGTGTTTCCTATAGTCCGTTGCAACCTAAGAACGAAGGGCGAGGGTAAGACGGGCCGGGGAGGAGGGAAGCAGACGGAACGCTAAAGAGAGAAGAAGGTTTCCCTCTCTCTCTAGCGTTCGTCTGCTTCCTCCTCCCGGCCCGTCTTACCTCGCCCTTCGTTCTTAGGTTGCAACGGACTTTAGTTTTGTTTTCGAAAGATGCATCAGTTCAGTTGAGAGGATGCGCTAATTACATTTACCCCAAATCAAATGTGACGACTATCTTAGAAAACACATGCTGAATCGTGGAGCTTGTTTAAAGGGGGGGGGTGCAACGATTTTCGGACTTCGGTCAAACATTTGTGGAAGTTGCCCTCTGACACTTTGAAGAACAGAAAACCGATTTCGCCTGCGAGTAATGTTTCTTCGTCGATCGTGGAGTGCTGCGCTGGCTGGAGGGTGGCTTCGTCCGGTGGCCTCAGTGACGCTCACGACTCGGTGCTTGAGTAAATATGTATATATTTACAGATTATGCACAACTTTTTACAAGACACAGAAACAAGATACGTCACGCTGCTGATGCCGCTCGCGGCAACCCAACGCCAACGATAGCGCCTCGGCGCCAAGCCCCTTGCCGCGCACGGCAAGGTCTCTGTCTCGCAAGACAGAGTACGCGGGAGCCCTCGGGACCGCGGGAGAAAGCAACTTGCTCCGCGCACGGGCTAGCTCAAACTCAACTTTTCCAAAAAGGCGCGCCGACATCTCGCAGGGAGGTCGGACATTTCTCTCTCCCCGGAGTCGCCGACATGGCCCTGACAAAGTCGCTTCCCCAATTACCACGGCGGCAAGGGCAACCACCCGCTCCCGCCCTGGGAACGAAAAGTGTGTTGACTTCCCACGCAAGGAAATCTGTTTCCACTTTCGGGAGCTGGCCGCCGCTTGCCGCCAAAGGGGAAAACGTGAGGCATCGGGCGCCTCCGAAGGACACTTCGGCTGACCGCGCCGCTAATTCCCCGAGCTCTTTCGGCTAAGCTCCTTCGGCCATCCCTACACGTCCCCCCGAAAACTGCGCTAGGACTTCTGGACTAGCCAGCAGTCACAAAAACAGGATGGCCGAAACCCCAACAAGAAAACAAAAACAAACCGCTTAAACTCAAGCGAAAAATAAAAACAACAAAACGCATGGCTTGAAATAACCAAGCCAAACACCTCTAGCACCAATTGCTAAAAAAAAAGGAGAAACAAAGAAGACAAATCTACTATACTTCGTCTCTCAGCAGGCCTCTCGAGGACCTGGATCGCTCGCAACAACGACACCTTTGGTGCCGCAAAAGCTTCCGCAAACAAAAGACAAAAAAAAACATCAACAAATCACGGCAAACCAACAGTCAAGGAAAAACTGAAAACGCTTGGCGAACACTGAACAACGCTGGAACGTGCGATTGCACAAAATAACCGCGGCAGTGATCGCCTTCCGACCCGCTTACGGCTGACAGCGTTCCCGTATAGAGAGCGAAAAATAAAACACAGCCACGCTCCTCTAGTACGACCTGCTAAATGAAAATTAAAAACAGGAACAACACTTCTTTCTGCTCTCTGCCGTAAACAAAAAGACAACAAAAATCGAAAAGCGCGGCAAACGCTACACAGCAAGTGCGAGTTCAATGGCACCTCGCAAGGGCCACGGCAGTGATCGCCTCCCCACATGCACACCCGCTGACACCACGTGCATGAGCGAGACAAAGCGCTCCCCTGCCACCGTACAATCACCCCTTACTCGGGCACCTGTGTCGAGCGTCGCGAGGACAGTGTCGCTCGCCAGAGCTTCATTAGGCCCCGAAGGCGTGCTCGGCGCGGTCGAGCCACGAAGCCGTGTTCGGCACTCGCTTCGCAGTCAGTTCGGTCAGAGGAAGGACCAACACTGTGCCCATGGCGCGCCATCGCCGAACCCCTCCGAAATTGTCGCCCCACGGCGATTCGTGCTCCTGCACCTGCACTTCCCCGCGCCGCCCACTTGGTGGCACCCACTGTGTCACACCCTCACCACAGGGCCCGTGGCGGTGACACCGAAGTCCAATCTGCACAGCTGCAGTAGCCCCCCTCGCGACATCAGTATCTAAAAGCCTCCCCAGTGCCGGGCCCGACCCCTGGTTCTCTGGGAGCTCCTCCCTTCCAGCTGCCCGGATGCAGGAAGACCCTCGTTCGTGAGCGGCCTGATTGGTCTCAGACCCCGCGGCGGTCTCCGGTCCCTGTACGGCACCATCGGCTCCAGACCCCACGGCAGTGTCCACTTCCTGGACACTGCGGTCGGCCTCGCACCCCACGGCAGTATCCGTTTCCTGGACAGCGCGACTGGCTTCGGAACCCACGGCAGTCTCCGGTCCCTGTACGGCAAGATCGGCCTCGGACTCCATGGCTGTTTCCAGTCCCTCAACTACACGATCGGCCTCGGACCACACGGCAGACTCCTCTTTCTGTACGGCAGGATCAGCCTCGGACCCCACTGTAGTTTCCGGTCCCTGAACTACACGATCGGCTTCGGACTCCACGGCAGTCTGCGGTCCCAGTACGGCACGATCGGCCTCGAACCCTCCGACAGTGTCCGGTACCTTGAGAACGCGATCGGCGTCCGACCCCACGGCCGCCTCCGGGTCGCTTCGCGCGTCCGGTTCTTCTCTCTCGCAAAGCGAGCCTCGGGCGCCGTGTCTTCCGCTGCCCGATGCTGCGTCTCTTCACGGCGCTCCGATAGAAGCCGAGCTCTTGCTCTGCGCTCCTCCGCCCGAAGTTCTGCGACTCGTACCTGCCGCTCGAGCTCCTTCGTTTTTTCCCTCGCAAGGGCTATCCGAACGCTCATCGGAACCACCTTCCGATCCGACCCCACGTCGCCTCCGCCACTAGGGCTTCCCCTCCCGCGCACGTTACACTTCGCCATGCAGCTAAGCGCGCGGGTGTCAGCCGGCGACGAAAGGGAAAGCGACCACGTACCTGGCGGTGCTGTAGAGTCCACGAAAGTTGCCGACGCCGCCGAACTCGCGAGTCCCCGGCGTCGATCACCACACGCAGAGTCCGTTCCTTGAGACCCGGCTGTCGCCGCTGCAGGCGTCGGGTGTCGCCAAACCCGCAGGTCACTGGCGTCGATTGCAGCCGGCGACGTTCGCTTGCTCTGAATCTGTTGTCGCCGTCGAACTACCGCCACACTCCGCGCCAGCACTGGCCTCGTCGTCTCGCTGGCACACGACGTTGTCGAAGTGGCCGACGACGTCCACGATCCTGTCGACTGCGCCAGTAATGTTTCTTTGTCGATCGTGGAGTGCTGCGCTGGCTGGAGGGTGGCTTCTGTCTCGGTGGCCTCAGTGACGCTCACGACTCGGTGCTTGAGTAAATATGTATATATTTACAGATTATGCACAACTTTTTACAACAACAGAAACAAGATACGTCACGCTGCTGATGCCGCTCGCGGCAACCCAACGCCAACGATAGCGCCTCGGCGCCAAGCCCCTTGCCGCGCACGGCAAGGTCTCTGTCTCGCAAGACAGAGTACGCGGGAGCCCTCGGGACCGCGGGAGAAAGCAACTTGCTCCGCGCACGGGCTAGCTCAAACTCAACTTTTCCAAAAAGGCGCGCCGACATCTCGCAGGGAGGTCGGACATTTCTCTCTCCCCGGAGTCGCCGACATGGCCCTGACAAAGTCGCTTCCCCAATTACCACGGCGGCAAGGGCAACCACCCGCTCCCGCCCTGGGAACGAAAAGTGTGTTGACTTCCCACGCAAGGAAATCTGTTTCCACTTTCGGGAGCTGGCCGCCGCTTGCCGCCAAAGGGGAAAACGTGAGGCATCGGGCGCCTCCGAAGGACACTTCGGCTGACCGCGCCGCTAATTCCCCGAGCTCTTTCGGCTAAGCTCCTTCGGCCATCCCTACACCTGCGTGTCCTAGTTGTTGCGTAAAAAAAGATAAATATTGGCATTTCGGGCACCCCTCAACTCACTCCCAGTCTTCAGGGTCACACCTGGCCGCACTCCCAGTGACGTCATTCGGAGTGCCGTGTAACTTCCCGTGTGGTATATCGGGGGACGCTTCCTCTCCCTCTCCCTGCTGACGTTAGCGGGCGTTATGCTGCAGCTTTGAGCCGAGCGAGGTCACGTTAGCTTCTCGCCGTAGTTCCTTCGGCTGCCACTTGGGGCTGCAGGTGGGGGAAAAACATCGACTTTTGCTTTGCGATTATGCAGCGGAATCGCGGCATTTTTAATAAAGGAGGTGTTTTTTCTATCCTCCGGGACACGATGAACAACGTAAAAATGACGAGATGCAAATTCTTTTAATCATAAAATTGTTGCACCGCCCCTTTAAATTGGCGTCACCATCAAAAGGCCTCAATTGGCTTCTAGGGAAGGTGGCTACGGCTCCCATAAGTGCAGTGCATAATTTTTTTTTTCTCGCAAGCTTTGATATGCACGCATGAACAAACTCTTGAGCGAACACTTCTCTGAGCTTCCTTGATGTTCGTTCAAGTCTTCATATGCTACATATTGTATACAACTTACTTAACCCCACGGTTGCCGGAGTCAACACTGCTTCATGAACCATATGTATGTCCGAACAGTATGAATCAAATAAGATATCACAGGATGCTTCTTCGTCATTTTCGGGGCTCTGACGAGTAATATTTGAAACATGCAGATGATAGAACCGTACTGGTCAAATGAAAATAAAAACACGCAAAAGAACAAATTTTTTTTCCAAAATTGTTTTGAAAAATTTATTTGCTCTTCTGCGCTTTATTTTCATTTGACCAGAACGATTCTATCATCTGCATATTTACAATATATATAATACACATAGGTTTTTTTTTTTAAGCTTTACAGATTTTTTCTTAGAAAGCCGTGAAAGTTATACTTAAGCGGTTTGTGCAAGTGAGTTATACGGCCAAGGGGACATTATGTAAGTGGCTAATTTTTGCGATAAGTCGGCTAATTAATTTAAAAAATAATAACCTTTTTAATTAGTGAAAATAGACATATGGTTCCAATTAGAAACTTAGAGCGCATCATCGGAAACCACTGTATCAGTCAATTTTAGAACAACTTGAAGCTCATGGGAAACTTGGGGCGCACCAAAGTTACCACTCGTGAAGCAGGCGCAATGCTGGCAGTGGCAAAACGCAAAGCTGGCAGTGGCGTTCCGCCACGGCCAGCTTTGCGTCCCCATCCCACAGGAGTTCCAACACTAAAGTAATCTATAGTCGGTGACAGGTCAAGAACGAAGTGGAAGCTCCTCCCACCTCTTTCCACTTTAGTAGTGAAAACGCTGGAGAGGAGGCGACCTCCTCTCCACCGTTCGCTCCGCTGAAGTGGAGAGGGGTGGGAGGAGCTTTCACTTCGTTCTTGACCTAGGCTACCGACTATAGTAACGTTACCTTCAGGGCATGATGACGTGAAGGCCGCGCCAGATCCGCCGGATCACCCGAGATGCATCGCACTCTACTGTGGCTGATTTTGAACCAAAATTTGTGGAAGTTGCCCTCTGACACTTTTGAAGTAAAGAACAGAAATCCGATTTCGCCTGCGTGTCCTAGTTGTTGCGTAAAAAAAAGATCCAATATTGGCATTTCGGGCACCCCTCAACTCACTCCCAGCCTTCAGGGTCACACCTGGTCGCACTCCCAGTGACGTCATTCGGAGTGCCGTGTAGCTTCCCGTGTGCTATCTCGGAGGGCAGCTTCCTCTCCCTCTCTCCGCTGACATTAGCGGGCGTTAGGCTGCAGCTTAGAGCCGAGCGAGGTCACGTAATCTTTCGCCGTAGTTCCTTCGGCTGCCACTTGGGGTTGCAGGTGGGGGAAAAAGCTCGACTTTTGCTTTGCGATTATGCAGCGGAATCGTGACCGATTTCAATGAAGGAGGTGTTTTTCTATCCTCTGGGACATGATACACTAACGTAAACATGACAAGATGCAAATTCTTTTAATCATAAAATTGTTGCACCGCCCTTTAAGAACGAAACAAAATATATCCATTCGCTTAAAATACAACCATCCGATTATCAATTACGGGTTTAGCCAATCCCATTCGACTTGTTTCTTGATGCTTTCTGTATATTTCAAGTTTCTATTCAGAATATCTTTAAAAGGAAAAAAATCGGATTTTACATCCATAGTAAACCCAAGACAGAGGAAACAAAACGGACAAAATTAGTCAACAGAATCCTTCTAATCTTGTTCCATTATAATCACAGCATCGAAACCTACTATTAGTGTGGAAAAAAACAGAACTTGGTTATATGCCCTTTCTCCCTCAGCAAACGAAAGTATAATGCCTAAAACAAGTAATAACATTTTGTTTTGTTTGTTTGTTTTTTTCATAAGAAAAGACAGGTTACAGTTTAATATCTCTTATATACGGTTTAATATCTCTAAGTCGTTACTTATACGAGAATGAACCATGACTAATGTATTGTTTTGTATTGTAGTGATGTTAGCAGCTTATAGTAGATACGTGTATGTTGTGTTACTGGTTTTCTTTTTTTTTTGTGATTGCGCATTGTATTATTTGTAGCAGATGTCAGCATGTATTGATATTTTTTGCATTTCTATTTGTGTATCTGTTGTGTTTATATGTAAGTTACCCCCCTACAATAATGCCCCCAGAACAAAATGTAGGAAACGAATAAAAAAAAAATTTCACACAATGAGAGGTTTTCTTAAAAGGGCCAAGACAAGTATGCTTGTAGTTTAGCTAAATTTATTACCAATAAAACTGACGTTTCTGTGTTAGCTTTCCTCTCCACACACAAACAGTTGCAGAAGAAACTGGAGAACATCGAGCAGCGGTCACTGCTCAACTCGCAACCAGAACGAGCAGTCACGTGAACCGGTGCCGGTTGTACGCTGCCAGTGTTTATCACACTTCCAACCACACATAATTTCATGTCCCCATTTAATTTATTCAGCTTTAAAACTTTCCTATAGAAGAGGGGTGGTCAAATTGCGGCTCTATGCGGGTCCAAGTGCAGCATGTGGCTACCTGGGAAGTGTGTCGATATTCGGATCATCATACTGCTGTAAGCTACTCTTTGCAACGATGAAAGCGGAAAAAGACAGCGTGCGGCCCTGGCAGACAAACATCTAACTGAGCTGCTCACTGCTCAGGACTGCAACGCCATTACTGGAGCAGAACTTCAAGATCCTCATTTCACGAGGGGGGACGCATTACAAAAACATAATGAGCAATCACTTTATGAGTGGAATTTGCCATGATCACCAATTGACAGAAAATAAATAAAAATAAAAAAACCTGCAACGCCCCCTTTTGGGTGCGGCTCTTTATTTAAAGTTTTCTTTTTTCTGGCTCTTTGCACATGGCCATCTGTCCACCCTTGCCATAGAAGATAGACTGGGATCTTGGGGCTGCCAGTGTCTTAAGTGTATCGGCAAGTTTATTACAAAGCACGACAGCAACACATCCTGACGAGCAGCGAAAATAAAAACATAGGAGTCAGAATCGTACAGACTGTCCACCCTATACTGCGCAACATGTTTTGCTAAAGCTCAGCGTGGCACGAGACACCTGTTGACGACCTGCAGCAGGTGCGAGTTCTCCAGAGCCGCAGCGACCCTCTCCTTGTCATCCAGCTGCTTGTTAACTGGAAAAGACACAAGTGTATGTCTTCAGGCAACACAGGTCGGGAACCAGTTCTGCTGAACTGTGGCCCATTAACTGTAAACAAGCTAGGCTTTCAATTTTATGACACTTTTACTGCCTCTTCCTGTACAAAGTCTATAATCACGCGACATCTTGCGTGAAAAGGAGGCTTGAAATTTTTAAAAGGAGAGTCCAAGTCAGTTTGCCCATGGTACAAATCTCTACAGACCATTCATTCTGTTGTCCCTGCAAGAAAACTGAGCTCTACTGTAGTACCTTAGGAAGTCAGGTAGCTCCGTTTGTTTACCTTTGGAATATAAAATTATAACCCGAAAAGGGAGGAAACAACTAAAAGGTTGTACAGTCGCCGACATATCTTTCGGACTCGGAGGGGACCCGAAATTGTCCGAATCATCAAGCAGTCCGAAAAATTGATTTCAGCCAAAATTTCTCATTTCCGTGCATATTGGCCACTTTACACTCGCTTGATGTCAATTGTAAGTTCTTGTGCAACTTCCACTTTATATTGTTCACTTTTCACTTGTTTGTTGATCTATTTGATCAAGGTGCTGCAATTTGTCGGCGCCTTCGTTGGCACAAACAGCGAAGTTGAAGTTGACGCCATTTGGCACTATTTGTGGACAATGTTTAGTCCACCAAGCTGGCTTCAGTACTAAGCCTATCGGCAAAAAACCTTAACGCTCAAAGACCACAGGAACGGCAGACGGCCGCTTTTCTTGCGTCGAAAAACAAAGACCCGAGAAGAACTAGAAGAGCCATAAGGATGGGCAGACAACGGCCATGTTGGCTATACACCTTTCCAAAAAATGCTCATAGGCTGCCGCCATTTTGCTGATGCTGATGCGGCTGGTATGACTTGCACGCCCTCTATCAGCTAGGAATTTTCTGCCACTCTCTTGGACAGTGAAAACCCGCTCAGCGCGATTCTCTACCTATATTTTTGCGGTTTTGCATTCAACATTTTCTGGCCCCTCCTGAAACTTTCCAGTTAATTTTTCTGATGCACACTGCATACCCTTTCTGTGTTATCTTCCACTGTGAGAAATAGGGCTGGTAAGTGCCTGCCATTCAAGCGTTTCTGCTCGACATTCACAAGAAACGAAAGAGGGGAAGGACGTCGAATGGCCCTCGACGCGATTTTGTGAACAGTGACAACTGTTCTCCCTCCTCCCAAAAATAATCCGCGTAGAGTCCTTCTCAGTCCTAGCCAGAAATGGTTGTTCCGGTTGGAATCGGTCATGCCCGTTCCTTTGCCTCGGTGCTAATGTGAAAAGAGGAAGCTCTCCCCAAAGCGTGCCCCAAAACGAAGTCATCTTGGATTCCGTCCGATCGTCAAGATGTGACTGTCGTCGACTGTGACTGTGTCATTTGAGATCTTTCTCAAATAAATTCTTTTCTGATAACGCTGCATCGTGTAGAACAAACAATATATTGTTTGAATGTTAAAAATAGCTAAATTGTAAGTCCGTGTCCTGTCCATTGGTAAACACGTTACTTGCGAGCGTAAAAAATGCATGCCTTTCGGCTATCTTCTGCTGTATATCATTTTCGACAGCTAAGCGCTTTGTCGTTTGACACGCAGCTAATCGGGGGGGTGCCGTCAAAAATTTATCGTAAAAAAGAAAAACGACCACTAACATTCCAGTCGCAATCATTCTGTCACGCGTGTACCCAACAAAAATAGTTTACAGTTTTTTTTTGTTTTTTTAAATGTGGTACAATGCTTTCTCGATGTCCTCGGGACAGTACATACATCATGGAAGACAAAATACAGCGCGAAAATACGAGAATTTGGCCACCAGCAGTGTTTTAAACTGCGCCTACGCAGGTCGAAATCACAGTCCATTCGGTTAGGGTTAGCAGGGATGCCGGTCAGAGTCTAGCCTCAAACCCAGTGAATGGGCTCGAATACGGTTTGTTGTCCCTGGGGTCGAGTGTTTCTTGGAAAGGTGTATAGCAGAACCGGAAAACTTGACTAGACTCAACCCAGCTAGTTTATTGCGTAGGACGTGGTATTGAGGCTAGAGGGCAAAATCAAAACAACCAAAATGGCAGTGCTATCGGGGCAGCTGTTTTGTGGCTGCAAACTGAGGAAATCATACAAATTATGACCGAAATATTGAGCAATAAGCTTTATGGCGTCCGAAATTTCGGTCAATGCTATACATAAACTCTATAAGGTAAGTGACAGTCCGGCGAAAACGTCCGAATAATAAGACGTGTCCGAAAAATCGGCATCCGAAAAAACAGTCGGCGACTGTAATATGAATTGAAATCATAGTTGTTCATAAATTAAATGCTTAAGTAATGAACATTCATGTGACCAATATACAATATGCGATACTGCTTGGTGGTCCGCCAGCACTGTGCACACGGCCATCTTGGTAGCGTCAAGTATCTTGAGTTTCGGTTTCTCAGCATTTGCAGGGCATGAACACTCTGCCACTAAGTGCGATTCAGAAACTTTATTGTTTTCTGACTCCCAATCAGCCTAAGTGGACAAGGGCCATTGTGCCTTTCATCTCTGAGGACAATTTCAATTCTTTTTTCGATGCAAATACGCATGAAGTCGTACCGTTTAGTGGTAGACTGCTCCATGCCAATACATGCAACTCAAAATTTGTTTTTGTGTTGTTTTTTCTTTTTTTTTATTACTGGTGAAAGCTTTTTTGGTGGAAAGTTATGCGTTCTTCTAAAGGAAACTGTGCACTGGCAATATTTTTCAGGCGTTGCAAAGAGCTTAAGTTGGATTCAGATAGCATTTGACCTCAAGCACAGTTGACGGATGTTGCGCTTTTGATGATGATTAGTTCAACCCTGGCAGAATAACTGCTCTGACTTTCTCAAAACTACCCCCGAGCTTCTTCACACTAAACAAAATTTTTACCTCGACTGCGACAAAAAAGGAAAGAAAAAAAAGAAAAGGAGATTGTGAAATGCAATTGGCACCGCCCTTGTTGCTTCACTCGATGTCCGCAACAAAAGGTTTCACTGCCGCCGACATCAAACTTTTAGCCACTGCGATGAACCTAAGTCAAACGCCACGTTCGATGTAATCTAACAGGGAATTCGACGAAAAAGACAGCAAAATCCGTTCTCTGTGAGTGTTGAGCAAACAGACACGTCGTCTGTGTCTGTTGTGTTTTTTATTCTACATGACCGCGCTTTGAATATTCAAGAATATTATATCAACAAACTCGGCTGTTTAGTATTAGAAGTGTTTTACAAACTTTAGGTGCCGATGCCAAATCAAGTGTATAGAAATCGCTGCAAAACAATGAGATTGTGTTCTGGTTTTCCAGAGTAATTAATTTTTTTTAAATATATGACATTAAAATGAGGGCTCTGTGATGCTTTCAGCTTTTGTTGTTCACTGTTAACCAAACGCATCTTCAATTATGGTTGGTGGCATAGATTATTAAAACTGTCATCTTTCTACCTCGCTTAGCAGCCTTGGTCTTGTCCGTATACACTGAGCTGCTTGCACATCAAGGAAAACCCAGGCCAACACTACAATGCGCATAAAAGAAAAAAAAAAAAAAGTTCAGAAACAAATTGGGTGCAACTTTGTGGAAAGACTAGAGCCCGGTTCAATAGTTGTAAATGGCTTCAGGCTGCACCTGAAGCCAATTGTGAACCCTGTTCATGTTTGCATTCACGTCACGCACGAATCAAAGTTTTATCGCTGCATCCATAGCGGAATGCAGCAACGTGTTGGCATCGCATCTCTAGCATGAAGCGCAGTCGCTTGTTTACATGGGGTCTCTGCTGGTCGGGTCACTGGTTTTGTTTTCTCGCTGCTACCAAGATGGTGGACATAGTTCTTGGCGTGCTACTAAATGGAGCTCTACATTTAGAATATGGTAAGCGAGCTTGTGATTTAGCGGCAGGCTTCGATTATTAACAAGGTCACTACAGAATGCAATTAATCAGTGCCACCTTCCCATTCCACTGAGGGGCAGTTCCCAGTATGACGTGAGAAATTCCGCCTGAAAGCTACAAGTCAACCCAAAGTTCGAAAAATCCACCAAAGCCCGTGACAACATCGAAGCACAAAAAAAAAAACGACAGGGATCAAAACCTATAGAGTGGCCCAAAGTCAAATTTAGGGGTTTTAGTTGCCAGACCAAGGAGAGGCATCTATGGCACGCCCCAGAGCAGGAGTGAGGATTAACTTGGACCACCTGGCGACCTTTTTACGTGCAACCGAAATATAGGTTCCACGGCGCCTTCTCTACTATAGTTGCGGTATCAGATTGCAAGCACCTCGGCCGGGATTCAAACCCTCCACCAGGGGATTCGTAGGCTTTGCCTCGGAGCCACCGAGGTGACTGATCAAGAGGCCCTTGAACGCCACTGAGCTCAACAACGAGGTCTCCGTCAGGAGCCCAAGGAGACCGTGAGAGAGTGCAGAGGATCGCACTCACTGGCCACTTCCGAGACGTGGGTGCCAGGCAGGATCCGGACGTCCACCTTGAAGGTGGGTGGCAAGCGCCGCAGGAGTTGCACCCTGATGGCCAGGCCGATGAGGGTGGCCATGCTGCAGTGTGGGATGGTGGGCCGGAAGTCCACCCGGATCATCATCTGCTCAGGGTCCACCTGAAAGAGAACTCCGAAAGGTCACCTGTGCAATGAGGCATTGAGGCTTTCTATCGCCAAATCGACACTTCTGGGGCTTTAGGTCCCGAATCGACGGAGAGCAACAAAGATACCATGGCAAAGCACCGAGGATTTCTTTACTGTAAAATACCAGGGGAGCGCCCTCCCCACTTTCACTCACTGAAAACTGGATTAGTCTAGACATGGGAGCTTTTCCGGTCAAGTCGGGAGCTTAACTTATAATTTGCAGTATGCCCATGTTTGGAACACGTTAATAGTGGGTGCCTGAACTAAGTGGGCACTTCCCGACCTTGCTAAATCTAGAAATTCGATTTTAGGAACATGCAAAAAGAAACGAAAAGAGAGTGCAAGCTATAACGCAAAAAATGCCGAGATCAATTTCGCTCAGTACGTGATTGCTTGTTGCGAGCTGGCTTTTGTTTCCTATTTAGCATCAACAGGAAGCTCTTCCACATTTACAAATTGTTCCTTCGCTCAAAATTCACTTACATGTAAAATTTAATTACTGAGCATCATTTTATTTACTTGCATAGGTGGTGAAGTTTTGTAAATTAAGGCCGTCTTCTGATATCCAGACAAATTAAGCCCGTCTTCTGATATCCAGACAATCATTATGAACACAGTTCCTGAGCGCAAATAAAATATGGCTTCGTTGGCATTTTTGTTCAAATGGGGTATAATTCTAAGCAGAAGAAAATTTTGTTTGCTGTGAATCGTGGCATGTAAATAGAAGGCAGAACTTAATCGAAAATATGTAGATGAATGAATAGTACTGATTGAATGAAATAGTCACGACAAAGTTGTCAAAAGTCAAAATCTTTTTGAGGGCGCTGGAATGCAAACTTGCGGTCTCCTAATTAGCGGTCAGGTATGCTAACCACTGCACCACAAAAAAAGGTGGTCAAGTGTGCAAACTTTTCCGCCACTCTCGTGGCTAAGATTTAGACTAAATTTCAGGACCGCTCTCGTCCGCGTGATTGTCAATCCACTTTAGATCACGATTAACTTGCTACCAAATTAATGCCTCGCTTATTTTTTGTTCTGCATCAGATTCAAAATAAAAGGGAATCCTCGCTTTTTGCTTGTGAATTTTCGAGTGACGATCACTTCCAACCCCAAGAATGACATACATTCTTTTCAAAAAATGCTAGGAGCCAGTCAACCATAACACATACTCCTTGTTTAAAATAAAGTGGGTTCGGGTCGGGCTCATGTTAAACATAAGTCGGGTTTGGGCCGTGTGCGGGCCGGAATACATATCGGTCGGGTCAGGTTCGGGTCGGGTTCGGGACGGCTTTCACAAACCATAGTTCGGCTGGGACAGGGTGCAGGCCAGGACATAAGCGGGCCGGGTCGGGTCGGGCCTTAAAATTCCAGCCTGATCTTATCTCAAATTTTGACCACCTAAAGCTCTATCAGGGGTGAGACAGGTGAAACAAGTTTTGGAGCACTTTTTGGAGCAGAAAAATCTGGATTTTGGAGCAGCTTAGGAGCACAAAATTCTCGTTTTGGAGCAGCAGTTTACGCATCTTGGAGCAACTTCAGAGCAGAAAAGTCTATAGTTTGGAGCAGATTAGGAGCAGAAAATGTTAGAGCAGCTTATCAGCAACTGAAATCATAAAAAATTGGATTTAAATCACATAAATCTAATTTTTCTTTTTTAATCATTATCTTTTTTTCTCCCTGGTTCCAATAAGTAATCAGTGCTGATATGCACCGAGATAAAAAATAAAAGAACAAAAAAAACGGAAAAGGCAAACCCGAGTTCAATGCGTATAGATGAGGAAAAGAAACACAGGCTTGTTGCAAAGTTAGGTGGGCACCAGCGACCTCAAGCTTATACGAACTTGTGCCAAAGCGCAATTGTAGTGCAAAACTTTTTAAAGCGGTGATTCGAGAGCATGAACAGGGAAGCACGGTTTACTACAGCCAGACATCGATCAGACGCTCGTAGAAAGCACGTGCAGATAGAAAAGAACTCACCACAAAAGTGAGTCCCAAGGTAAATAAAGAATTGGTAGAAAAACTATGAGCAGCACATGCACACTAAATACGGGTGTGTGACCGATTCCTTCGATTGTTCACGAAAGTACTCACGGCGACGGCGCCGTCCATTTTGACGAGAAGATTACGGACACGAATGAACAATTACACAATGGTGGCGCTCAATAGCACTTGATAGCCCGTGCATCGTACCTCCCGCGGCCAGACAGCGAGACGGCCTGACAGCATACCAGTAGCATGCAGTCAAAAATGACAGCGGACAGTAGTAGAAAAATCGTGAAAAGACCACGTATCATAGCCAGCCGGCAACGGCCAGGCGGCGCCAGCAGAGTGAGAGCCCACAGTTATATCCTGTATCGTTGTAACTTGGCAAAGGGTGAACAATAAGCCCCACATTGCGTGCCGAAGGCTTCGAAATGCGCGACGCATATGAGCGCAACGCACACATATTGGAGCATGACACAGCGAAAAGCCCGATACTTCTTCGAAGTTGAGGCGCGCTCTGGTGATACGCAGTCACGTTCCGATTGGCCCGCAAGGGCCATAGCTTCCGCTGTACTGGCACATTACGCAATCACGGCTTCCTGGGATACCCAGTATTTCTTGCTTCAGACACTAGGCTAAGCGGCGCCACCAGAGTAAAAGCTCACGTTTGAACAATGCAGCCGCCACTCCCAGGGGTACCCAATATTTCTTGCTTCAGTCGCTAGATGGCGCCAAACCAAACAGCATTACAGGTGGCCTATAGGTATAGAAGGATACTACGGCTGAAATCTTTGAATCCGGCGGTTGCTTGCGCCACCCTGTACCCGTGCCGTGTACTTTACTACGACGAGATTGAATGTTGCCAACCAAGCTCTCATTTCCCGCTAAATCTAGCGTCGCCGTAAACGTTTTTTGTTGGTTTTTTTTTTGTCTTGTTTTTGGGGGTTACTTTGGCGCAGTGTGGCGCAATTTCAACCGATTTCGTGTTTTTGCCGCAACTAGGCACAGAAATTTGGGTTTGTATCAAAATGGCGCAATTGGCGCAGATGTCACACCCCTGTTCTATAACGTGCGACCAAACTTTTGGTCATTCAGTGCCTACGGCACAGTCTGCATTCGCCCAACAGCAGATAGCTAGGCAACCGGAGATCTAAAGGCCAGCGTGTCGCCTCGGAGCCACTAATGCCGCTAGCGTTGCATAGGTAAAGCTGCCCACCGGTTTAGGTAGTGTATCGGAGGTCAGATGTACCACACGGACACCACCTTGAAACCCGGGAAGAACTAGCCTATTTACCCCTTCATTTTCCTGGTGATGCATAAATATTAAAGGGTACTCTGTGGGTATGATAAACTCACAGTTACTCACTGAGCCATGTCCTTATTCTGGTGACAAAAGGAACAAAGTGGACGCCGCAACTAAGATACAAGATAATCGCCACTTCAGTGTTTTTTATTTTATTTTTTTTTACTTTACGAAGTATTGCCGTATGCATTTACGCCACATTATAGATTATAACCTACCGTTATGTGGTTCTTGTCGATCACGTTGAGTTCTTCCAACGTGAGAGGGTGTTCAGGGTCGTTGATCGACCTAAGATGATGTAAAGCTGTTAAGAAAAGCAAATTGGTAAACATCATAATGGGAATGGAAGCAGTGTGCATCACACAGCGGCAAAAAACTTGGACAGGGGTAAAGAAACACAAACGACAGAACGGCGCTGAACTAACAACTAGATTTTTTTAAATCCAACTAGCCCACTACGTCACATTATTGCACTTGTAAAAACACTGAAGGCACCTTTCATTGTCATGTTCTACATAGAGTGTAATCAAATTGCAACGCCTGAATCGTTAATTTGGACAGAGATGAAGGAAGTATCACTTAGCAGAGTTGATCCTACTACGAACTGCGTTTTAGCTTCTCAGTGCTCCAGGGCAACGCCAAAGGATATCAAATATTTCTCGTGCGTCGATTTCATCTTCGATGTTGTCGTCTAATTCTTCCGCTGTCGTTTCTCGATCTTTTGCCCTTTCGTACGTAGAAGGGGCTAAATTGTCAAGCCCGTCACCGCGCACCATGTTTTGCCTTATTTGCTCCAACGATTGGATTGGATTGGATAGTAAGTGTCCAACCCGTGCCGGAAACATTACTGAAATGACGTAGAAGAATAACTTAACTTCTTAAATATAATGTAATAATCTCCAAAATTATAACACTATACTACTATGTTGATCTTCCTTTTGGCGTTATCCGTGGTACGAAACTTTCATTCCTATTATTTTTGGTTTTTCTATGTTTCGTCCTTTTCGCTTCGGTTTTTGAGTTGTTCGGTTGTTCTCGGAGAAATGGCAGAGGAAAGCCAAGAAGCGTCCGAAGATTTGAAAGAGCACGACAGTGATGAGAATTTTGCATTGGCATCAATAAAGGTGCTGTTTTCCCTACATTTACAGAGGGGTGCGATTGATTTCGCCTGTAGCTGTTACAATTAGTTCTGTCTAAATTTTCGAATGGGGAAGTTGATTGACAGCTGTTTCACCACTCCCTGTTTCAGAACGCGATCGAAGACTTGTACTGCTTTCGAGACAGCTATTACGTGAATAACCCCAGCGCAAGTGAAACAGAGAAGAATGGAGACATCGAAGACAAGCTCCGAGGCATCCTCGCAAGTTTAGACGTCAATGAAGGTAGGCCGCGGTGTGGGCAGCGTTGATTTCGTGGATCTTGCGTTCACCTCACTTGCGATCTGTCGAACGCCGGCCAGGTTCTCTCAAGAAGTCGGATCGAGCGATGTACCACATGCTCAGGGGGAAGGCGCTCAACATCAGGCCGCAATTTGAGACCGAAACCTACGAGGCGTTGTCGAGAGCCGTCAAGTTCAACCCTAAACTCGTGGAAGCCTGGAATGAACTCGGGGAGTGTTACTGGAAGAAGGAGACATCCTCAAAGCGCAGAACTGTTTCGAAGGCGTCCTCAAAATTGTGAGTAGTCCAGTTTGCCTTATCAACCCTCACCCCCAATTTATAATTTTTGCGCAACTCGTCAACTGATGTCGCAAACCTCACCCATTGTGATGGGTGAACTTGAGCTAGTTTGACTCGTTGTAGTATCGCAGGTCATGGTTTATTTGGCGTTGCATCTTGTCAAGCGTGTAAGGCACCGCAATCTTGCTCACTGAAGTGCCATACTGTGCAGCCTTTAAATTCGTATGTGGCCATGTGAAAAGGCCTTGCGTGAGGCTGCGTGCCCTTCCAAGTAACCACAATTTGGATACCATGCTCCAACAGACCAAAGACAAGGTTTCGCTACGGAATCTGTCAATGCTGCTGCGGCAAGTTGGAGAGACACCGGAAGACAAGCTGAAGAATGTTTGCGACAGTGTAGACAAAGCAAAACAGGCACTGGAGCTGGACATCACAGATGGAAATTCCTGGTGTTAGTATTTCTCCCTCCGTACCCAGGCGAAAGTCAGTCCACTTCCAGCTGGATTATGGAACTGGAAATAAGGCGGTCCAGCTGGAATCCAGCTGGTGGACTGATTCTCGCCTGGGTATTGACTTTTATCTTGTGACGAGCATGGCTTTGTTTTCCTCTGTTAATGACAACTCTGACCATTGCAGATATTCTGGGTAATGCTTACCTGGCACTATATTTTCGGGATCTCAAAATGCCAAAACAGTTCAGGAAGCAATGTCCGCCTATTCAAGAGCTGTAAGTACCTCGGTTAAGCCTGACCCTTTGGCATCAAAGTTCCATTCAAAGTATTTTAACGGTGTCATGTCACTGCCTAGTTATTAAGCCTCACAAGGATTTGCACAATTTTAACTTTTTTTTTTTCTTTCTTTTTTTTCAACAGTTAGAAGATCCTAAAATGAAATACTCTTCAGATCTGTACCACAATTTTGCGGTGGTAAGCACCCCCGTGTCGTTTAGGCACTGCTTGTTTGTCTTTTTTTCTTCTGAACTTTTCACAAATTGTGCTTACAGGCTCTGAAACACCAGGAGGACTTTCAAGGAGCACTGCAACACTTGGATAAGGCAGCTGCTTTGGACCCCAGTTATAGCAACCCAAAGGAAAAGAGCCAGAATCTACTGAAGTACTTGACCACGCTTGACAAGATGATCTCTAATAAGGTTAGAGAACAAGATGATATCTAACAAAGCTAGTTGGATTTGCTAGCAACTTTTTCCACGGCATGGATCAGTACTATCAGAAGTGCTTCGGAGGTGAAGGAGAAGAAGGAGGGAGATACACCCCTCTGCCTCGAATTGTCTACTATACTCCGTTTATACTTAGTGTGCAACACTGTAAAAGTTACTGCCTCGAGTGTGTTTTCATTTAGCGTTTGACTCGCATGCGTTTTCATGCAAATGAGACGCTAGATAAAGCCATATGCTCAGGTCAGAGCTTTGACAGCATTGTACAGAAAGTGTGAGACGGAGAAATCTTTAGTATGGAGGAATCGCCCCTCCCTCCCCTCTCTCCTTTTCCTGTTCCCATGGTGTAGATCTTAGCTGCTGTGCCATTTGGGGCATCCCTGCTTCCCAACAAAAAATGTCTTGCTGTTTTTTTTTTTTTAAATATATATATTTGTTTTGTGCCGTTGTTGTAGCAGTGAAAACAGAGAAAGCAGGCATGTATCCATAAATCGCTGTCTCACGGTGTTTGCTTTTCAGCTTTACTATTGATGCTTAGCGATGCATAGAGCCTCTGCCAAACAGCAACATGTTTGCTCTTCTTAATTCTACCGTTTTTCTCTGTCCACTGTTAGTATATCAGCGATCCAAATGCGAGTACCATTAAGTGCAGTGGTTCTTGTTTCACAATGAAATACGAGAACAGTTTAATGGTGCTGTGAAACCGGTTCTTGGCAAATGTGTGACTTCCCAGTTCCTTCCCAGTTTGATATCCATCACTACAGACAGGGGCCTTCGTTAGGACAAGTCGTATGCAGAGGGGAGGCCAGTGTGCTATGGCCCATCTCAATCTCTAGAGAGGCACAAATTAAGTAATTATTTGTTGGTTACACAACAAAAATACAACTTTACTTAATTTGCACCCCTCTGGGCCATAGCATGCTCTCCCCACCCCGCTGTGCACGCCTATGAGGACAGGCCCACAGTATTTTCTTCCTCTTTCTACAGTTTTATGGGCAAAATATATCATGCAGAGCCCCAACTGTTTCCACAGATTGTCTCATTTTATTTTGCAGGCTGTGGCCTTTTTTTTTTTGTTTAACTGCAAGAAAAGTTTGACACGCTCTTAAAATTATTTATAGTTCATCTATTTAAAATAAACATTGCTATTGTTATGTTGTTGTTTTTTCCCACTTTTAATAAAAGAAGAAGGGTACACTCACCTGCCCACTAAAGCACACAACATGGAAACCGCGCTCGAGAGGGTGCAGGTAAATGAGCAGGAGCTATGATGCGTCATCCCAGGGTGACCTGAAGCCTCGCAAGGTGAAGACCCTCTTGGCCAGCCTCAAGCCACACCACCTGGGCCCCTTCAGAGACCACGCCACCATCAAGGCCAAGAAGTTCAAGGAACTCGTGCCTGGCAAGAACCCAAACTGCGTCCTGGCAGCCAAGGTGGTCTGCAACCTCGACTCTGAGGAGCGTTTTCCCCTGTGAGCCCCTCTCACTTGTCTTGGCCAAGCCGAGCCAAGCCCGGCCCCTAAACAAACCTTTCAAATAGTCCTACAAATAAGATGCCAAAACTCAAGAAGAAAGCTACAGTTAGTGCAAATGGTGCCTCTTTAGGCTTTCTAAACTCAACAATCCTGCTTTAAAAGCTTTTTGTTCTTTTTTGCATATGTGCTGTTGAAAATTGTCTCTTCCATTTTTTTTTTATCTCTTCTGGCCTTGGTGCCCTTGTCAGGCAACTGGTTTTGCTTTTAGCACCAATGACGTTTCCAAGGTTCCCTTACCTCCTTCCTTGGAAAAGATAATAACTGAAACTGGGGTTGCTAAAGGAGTGTTACTGATGTCCATTTAATGTGATGCTTTAAGATGGCTGTACTAGCATTTTGCAACAACTGTCGGCTATTTAGTGGTCCTTTTCCTAGGAGAGTTCGACAGGGTGAAACAAGGAGACGGCAGGCTCTTTAAATCGACCGGAAAATTCGGTTTCTTAACCTATCGCGCTACGACTTTGTGCAGCGTTGCCTACAGATGCTGAATTTTTTTGTAAAATTTTCAAGGAACGAACTTACCTGAGGAAAAAGTAAAAAAAGAAAAAGGCTTAGCTCCTATGGAAACGCAGCGACGCCACCGGTCTTCAAACAACACGGTGCCGTTTCGCATGGGAGACAAGACATGGTGCAACGAACGCCGCCAACGAACGAGCATACGGCGCCGAGAGCCGGCACTTTAGCAGACGATCCTTTCGACTCAAAAGCGGCTCGCGTTCCGCAGGCGGCGACAGTCGCAGAAACAAAAACCAGCGCGGTAACAACAAGGAACTGCAGTTCCTTGTCTGCTAAACATGCCGGCTCTCGGCATCGTCTGCTCGTTCGTTGGCGGCAGTTGGCGTCGCGACCGCTTGCGGCTTCTCTTGTCTCCCGTGCGAAACGGCGCCGTGTTGTTTGCAGACCGGTGGCGTCGCTGCGTTTCCATAGGAGCTAAGCTCTTTTCTTTCTTTACTTTTTCCTCAGGTTAGTTCGCTCTTTGCAAATTTTACAAAAGAAAGCACCATCTGTGGGCAACGCTGCACAAAGTCGTAGCGCGATAGGTTAACAAACCGAATTGTCCGGTCGATTTAAAGAGCCTGCCGTCTCCTTGTTTCACCCTGTATGCATCTGCATGCTTGCCTCAAACAGCGGCAAAAGCTCAACTCATGGACGGTGGACGGAAGGGAGAGTGTTGGAAGCTCCATGGGGAGACATGCTACCTCTCCTGCCTCCTTTACAACTCATGTGTTGCCATTTTTTTTCAAATGAGTGCTAGGTTATTATGTGCAACGCAGTCTTCTCGAAAAGGAATGCTCATTCCGCTAGGTAATGCAGAATTTTAGGGAACCCTTTTCAACCCCAATGTAATCCGGCCGAGACCCAGTATCATTGCCAAACGACGTGCTAACTGTCCATTCACTTTGCAAACTTGTTATTCTGTTTGCAGAGAAAGCTAAATTAAGGCGAAATCATTCATGAGAATCATTTCATCTTAATTTTCCCTAATTGAAAATTTGGGTGAAACAAGAATGGTTTTTTGGCACACGGTCCCACCGAGTGTAGATTCTGTGCCGGCCACTTGATGCCGTCTTTATCTGGCAAAGGTCCATTGAAGAGCATTTTGTTTCGAGATGCAAAAATGTTCTTATTTTTTGATAGGCACATCTTAGCAAGAACTTCTTTGGTTGGTGGGTGCAAACTGCATAAAAATATTCGGGAATGCCGATAGGTAACCTTTGTAAATTTCTTGACATGCTTAAAAGGCGGCTGGTAGAAGCTAATTTGCATCTGCAGATCATATTTTCGAAAGCGACGAACCGACATTCAAATATGTGAAAGTAATCTATGAGTGACACGTCAACTTTCGTGACATTTACACCTGGCTCTTTCGTACCCAGCACACTCTGTACCGTGGATGAAGATGCTGTCTGCTTTGCCGTAACCATCTACAATCTGGCGGAAGGGAAGGGTTTTCTCATTGGTGACACCATCGTCATTCCGGACCCGCTAGTGTGCAAGGCCCACATTGAATACAAGGACCATGTAAGTTTCCAGTCACCTCTTCACATTTTTTTGCCCGGGAATATTTCCAAAAATGGGTTTACCTAAGAAAAAGGAAATCTGGATGGCGCGTGACTTTGTTTGGTTTTATGAACCTGTACACATTTTACAAGATTCCACTTTAGAGTTTCGATATAGTGCTCAAATGAACAACTTTTTCAACTTAGCAGCATATACTGTTTGTGCATCATGTAAAGCTTATCAGCCCAAGTCTTGTAAGCCCGAATTTCACGACATCTATCTTTCAAACAAACTGGAGGCAAAGTCTTGCTGGTTACTGCCACAGCGAAGCGAAGGATTCGTAAGGGGGTAATGAGTCCTAACTATAAACAGATACGAGCAAAGCTGGTTAATTATTCATTAACTATGACATTCTTCAGTGTGGCCAAATCTGTTTCGTGTTTTCCCACACTTTTGCCATATCTTTTTTATCTGCATACACTTACAAATGATTTCTGTATACCTGTAGAAAATCCAAAGTAATGCAGAAAAAATACACTGACTAGCACGTTGGCAACTAAATAAAAATGGGACAAGTTTTTTCCCAGTGAGGGAGTTAATTCTGGAGGCATGCCGGGAATCGGATTGTGCACACTTACCTTGTTTGTTTTGCCACGCTAATCAGGAGTGGGACCTTTGTGGCGTCAGAGTAACTTATATGCCTACAAGCGTCATGCAGTTGTAAACACATGGCTGGCATTTTCAGCTTGATGAAGCATTTCTGTTTTATTTTCCTTCCAGGTAATCTCGTTTTCTAACATTCGCGTCGACTCTCCCCTTGCACTGGTCGTCAACGGGAGAGTATTGAATCCCTCGAGCCAGGCACCAATAAGTCTTCACGTCGAAATCAAGAGGGAATAACGCAATGGATGGTGCTTTTCTTTTTTTTTTTACTATAGAAGCTTTTTTTTATTTAATGTATGGAAGGAAGTCTAAGGATGGCTCCTTTCCCATGTGGCCAGGCAGCCAAGGGAACGAATTTGAGATCTACCCAATAGTTTTGTGTTGTGCATTGTTACAGATGGATTGCGTGATGTATCATCGAGCCAATGGCTTGATGACAATGTCAAATTAATGGTATGGGATGGACAAAGTCTCCATCGTATGAGAGAAAGCATGTGTTGAGATGCACTCAACAACCCAGGAGGACCAATTTTGAACATGTCTAACAGTAGCTGCCTTAGATGCCGAGTGTGAGAGATCAAAGTTTTTATGTGTACTTTCTTTTAAGCAGCAGAACTGCAAAACGAAAGGTGACAAGGGGTGTTTTCATGGCAGGATTAAACATTGTCACTGACAAAGTTTCTCCCAAAGTTGTTTTTAATATTTGAAACTTCAAACGACTTTTGCATGTACTCTGTATGTCGTATGTGCTAGACTTGGCAACAAATAGGAGTCTATCTGTGAATTTCTTTCATGATCTTTTTTGCTTTTCAGTATTGAGCAAACTGTTTCAGATAGTACTTATAATCTTTATGGTCACATTAGTTTTTTTGTTTTTCTTTCCCTGTTTTTAAGCAGTGTTTGATCTTTCTGAACAAGAGTTCTATGTCTGAAATCCAAGTGGGCTTCAATCTGCAAAAAGGTAGTAATAAAATGTGTGAGAGAGCTGGTGTGATAGAGACATACTGATGAGTACGTCAGAAATGCATATGGACATTACTTTTCTATCATAAATAGACCTTATGCAAAATTGCTTGGTGGTCTGACAACACTGAAAGTGTCGCCATTTAATGTTGGCATGCGTCGTCGGTACCAAATCACGGTGGATGCATTAGAGACAACCGTATGG
Organism: Ixodes ricinus; assembly: GCA_037355805.1. NCBI lineage: Eukaryota > Metazoa > Arthropoda > Arachnida > Ixodida > Ixodidae > Ixodes > Ixodes ricinus. The sequence goes on along the minus strand of JAZHYW010045330.1, from coordinate 238,255 downwards.
GCAGTGTGCGATGGCGCAACAGCTGTGTTTTCCGCCTTCCGACCATAGAATGTGGACGAACAGTTTAAACAACCTACCACAACTGTCTGATGAAACTCTCAGAGGCCTGTGAGCGCTATCGCGCCATCGCACACTGCCCGTGCAGTTGTCTCCGATTCCTTCACCGTGCTTCGGTACAGACGACGCTTGCCAACATTAAAATGGCGACGCATTCAGTGTTATCAGACCACCAAGCAATTTCGCATATGGTCACATTTCAACCTGATTCTATTGTGACTTAATCTGTGTGTGCCAGGAATTAAGTATTACATACATAACTTGGTGTCATTTTGTACTGCTGAAACTGTCTTCTCAGCGTGTTTGGTTATAAAACATGAACACAAATTCTGGTCAAAGGAATCTCATACTTTCGTGTTTCAACACCTTTAATTGGAAAAAAAAAAAAAACTAGTGTCAAGCTATTGTTATTGGATGTCTCTGATTTGGAAACGTTTCCAATGCCCTGTCGCTCTACGGAACATATTTCCCTAGGGACGCATTTGTGGCGTTCTTAGGAAATCTTTAACCACGAGTGTGTGCAAGGCAGACACCGAGAACTGCATGATGGAAATCTCGCCGACACCGAGAACGAGAATGGATTGCTGGCTGTGTTATATCTGTCGTAGCAGCCTGTAGCTATGTGCAGTGTCAAAAATGCTTCCTGCTCAAGCACACGAGTACTATGTACTCATGCTGTTATAAATAAATATAAGGTTATTGATAAGCTTTTTTTTCTTCTTTTCTTTAAGACGTAAACTTAAAGGGGGAACGGAAATCGCTCCTTGTGATCTCCGCCGCCCCTTTAAAAATAACGGTGGCATCTATCGTACAAAGACATTACTAGGGCAGAAATCGGTGGGCTTTCCAGACTGGAGACATCGAAGGACTACAGTAAAACTTACAAAACAAAAATAATTTGCACAAATTTAAAATCTTTTTGGGGGAAAGCTCAAGAGATGCGTGTTGTTCAGTGAAGCCACCAACCGTGCTTGACCATGTACTTCAATTTTGTTCACTGTCAGAAGCTTGTTAGCCAGTTATGGTCGTGTTTTCATAATGTCCACCGCGCCTTTCTTTTAGGAATGCAAGTGTTATTTGGCGGAATACTGAAGCTGGCAGCTTTGTTTCTTGGCCTTCTCTGTTTTCTCACCTTGTATATAATAGGATACGAATTTGTGGTTTGTAATACTAACTACCATGTGACTTTTAAGTGAGACTGAATAAAAAGTGATGTTTATTCAGGTGCTCCAGTTTGATCTCCCTTTCTGGCAATGTCATTTTATGTTCCTGGTATCGTTTCTTTCAATGTATGTGTTGTTTCTCTTTCCAGATTCAAGTACAGTATTTGAAAAATTGAGCAGTCCTGTCTTATTGAACACGGTACAGTCGGAGCGATAGCTGCCATACGTCAGGGCCAAGTCGTTGGGCATCGGCATCGCGTTCACACACCGTGGTGCGTGAACAAAAAGCGTAGGGGACAAAATATATGTCTGGCCAATTTGTTCCAAAGGGTTTTATTTCTTTTTTGTTGCGGAGCACTTGAAAGTGCCTCTCCCCGCACGAGCTCTTGGCAGTCACAGTTCTAAGACAACATTTTGTTATCTGCGTTTTTTTTTTTTTTTTTTTTTGAGAGCGCGTGCGGTGGGCGTTGGGTACTACCATAGCTTTCTCTATACTCACTAAGCCTGGCAGTTCAACGACGGAGCCATGGAGTGCCCGGTCGCAGATGTGGAGCGCGAGGATTTGGTAGCACAGAGCATTTTTCGGGGAACCTGGTCGTCAGCGCAGAGCTTTTGCAGCGGCGAGGACCCGAAACATGGTTTTCAAACCCGACGAGAAAAGAAGCGGTAGCGCGAGGAGCGCGAGCGGACATTCCACCGCTCGGGAGAAGTGTGTTTCGGCGCCTCGCCGCAGCGGGGCGCCCGTCACGTGGCTCTCCTCTCATCCGTTGTCTGCGGCTCTACCTTTCCAATTTCGGCGGCCGCGTCTCGTGGCGATCTGCCAGGCTTTGTCAGTATAGAGGAGGCTATGGCACTACAAATACCCGAATATAAAGTGGGTTGTTAGCCTTGTGGCGTCGTTCTGTGGTAACGCATCCACTTCGCACGCAGCGTACCCGGGTTCGATTCCCGCGGGTGGCGGGCGATCTCTTTCAAGGATTTGGCAACATCGACGACGGACACCCTATACGCCCCTCTTCTCCAACCACGACATCAACAACAGACGTCATTTCCAGTGGTGGGAAGAGCCGCAAAACAGCCATCGATCGCTGTAAAAATACTTCGGGTCGCACGCTTACGAATGAGGCAATGATCACTTCCAATCCAGCATTTCAATTTACCGCCGCTGCTGAACAGTCGAAGGTCGCATCGATTACCCGCAGATGGCGCCACAGCCTCCAAGGGGGGCGCCGGGAAAAGGGGCGCCACTCTACTGCGAGCGAGCGAGCTTTTTGCGGTGCGGGCACTCATGAAGAGCAAACATGATAACCTGATAAAAGGCTTTGCCAAAGTCCAGCGCTTTTCGGAGCCATGCTGGACTACATATTACCGGACTTCTTTGGCGACGAAAAGGTGAGCTCCGCCGCCTCGCTCAACTCGTCCGGCTCCGATATGCGTCAGTGGAAAAACATCGTGCCCGAGCGGCGATGGTGCAGGCTTTCTTGTTTGCGTCGCGCAGCGCTTTCCTTCGCGATTTTTAAAAGCTCGAGAATGGCTTCGGAGGAAATTCCTCGTCTCTCTTAACGACGCATACCATCGCTGTCTTCGACTACTGGCCAGTTGCACGAATTCTACTTTGAAGCATCGATGCTCAACAACACACACAAAATGCTCGCTTTACGCCTAGGCCTAATGGGTTACTTTGCTCGTTCTTATTTTCTTTCGGCCAACTTTTGCGAGGCGCCACGGTTGAGTGTGCGCGAACGGGAGGAAGGGAAATCGCGTTCTGCCTGTTCTCCGAATACGAGCTTCTCCACTGAAACCTGTCTCGTTTTAGAACGGGCTGGCCAAAATGTATTGCGCGCTGCATTGGCTGAATATCATCGATGTACTTGCGCGAACTGATCCTAATCTTACGTCGTTATGACGAGGGAAGAAAAAAAAGGGGGGGGGGGGGGCATGCATTCGCTAAATTGACGCCGTCATTAAATCGGACGAGTAGTTCAGCCGAATTGAGTGAGAGAAGACCGATATATATCGAAGTGCATTTTAAACGAACTTCCAAAGTGTAATTTATAAAAAAAAAAAAAACTACAGCTTGCGGTCTGTACACTCGTCTTATCAGTTCGTTCACATTTAGCGCGACCGCCCAATTTATTCTCTAGTGGTAATTCGAATTATATTCGGGAGTGTTCCGATCGCAGTGCGTCGAAGCAGACGACCCATAAATAAGCAACAAACATTCAGAAAAAAAAAAAAAGAAAGGAATGATGGAGCGTGGGTGGCGAGTTTGTCCCTTCGCGCCGAGAGCGCGCTCGATGACAGGCTGCTGGTGGCCTAATACGTTCCCGAGTGTTTACTCGGTGTGTTTCGAGGGTACTCTTAACCTGAAGTCTGGTGCCTTTGCGTAACCTTATCAATGCAAAATGCCGCGCTGTAGCGCTGCACCTAGAGCCCGAACGAGACGGGTTATATATTACGCGCTTTTCCATCACTATATTGTATTCCACAAAAGAAAAGAAGAAAAAAAAAACACCGAGAAGAAGGAATGCGTTATTGCGTTGACACTGCACGGTGGCGTAAAACAGGCGGCTGTTCGTTTTTTCCCTTTTTGTTTTGTTTTCTTCTATCCCTCTGCGGTGCACGTACACTGCGCCACACTGTTGACGCGAACACGACGTCGGAGTTTTTTTTTTTGCATTTTACTTGGAAAGAGTATTGTCAAGCACTAAAACTTAACTGCTGGGATTAGTGTCCTAAATGACCGATTTCCACCGCACTAGTAGTTGTGATAACAGCCGTTTAATTATAAAAGAAAAAGAAACAGGAGAAGAAGAAAGAAAACCGCGATCACCTGTTTGCCATAACAGTGTCTCGCTCTGTCCGCGCATAGGCCGGCGCGCTGTTTCCAAACGAGCCCTCGCGAGGTGCGGACAAACGCGCAGTTTCCGCACGAGGTGTGAAGGGCGCGTGCGCAGAAACCAGATTCACGTCAAGTGTACCGTCTGCGCATGCGCCCTGCCCATCGCAGCGCCGTGACGTCAGGACCGTCGTGTTGGTGTACAGAGAGCTACCGGGCAGGCGACCGTGTTTAAAAAAATCGCGTTATATATATAGCACTGTTCCCCTCAATACTGAAATTTATAGTAAGTAATTACTGCCCGGGCTACTTCGCACACTTCTACGCTAAAGAGGAGCAAAAAAAAAGATGCAAAAAAGGAAAAGAGGGAAGGACAAAACTCGGCCATTCGCCCCCGACTCGTACATTCTCGCACCACAAACACGGAGGCACACAGACTTTGGCGGTACGCCTTCTCCCCGTACTGCTGCTACGAGGGGATCTTGCCCGCTCCTTGCGAAGGAGACCTGGACGAAATAAGCGCTCAGACGTAGTCGTGTGCCCCGATCAATGGCGACCCCTCAATCAATCTGCAAGGTCCCCGTTAAGACACTCTCGGTGCCGACGGAGGGGAGGGCTCTTGACACGCGAGGTCCGCCCGTTGCCAACGGTGCCACCGAGACACCAAAAACATTTCACACAGCTGGTGCAGTTAGCGCAGCGCTCGTCGATCGTCTGCGAGCGTCGCCCAGTTGCGGCGTCCTTTTTTTCTTGGTCATCTGGGGACGCCTAAATTGGTTTCTCTTTTGAATCTGCCAAAACTACGCGACGTCCGTCGCCACCGAGAATTTCACCCGCTAAAGCCGCCTGTTGTAACCGTCACCGGTGGATCTGTGATCCCCTAAGTTAGGTCTGGTAATTTTCTGAAAGTGCCTTTTCGTGCTCAAAACTACCGTGTGCCGCGTTTATTTGGTGCTGTTTAGCTGCGGTCACGTTTCGTTTATCGAATGATTTTGACGACCAGCGCGGTCAGTTCAGAAATCAAATTAATCGGGCAGCCAAGTCCGATGTCAAGACCGTTATCCCTATTTCGTTCCCCGCTTCTCCTGTTTACCTAGATTTAGCCAGTGTCGAGCGTGTTTAGTAAATTTTCCAGCATGTCCTAGTTTTGGGTAGATCCAGTTGCCATATTTCACACTTACGGCAACGGGCTATAATTTTGATTAGTTTTCAGATTGCACTCATTTTGATTTCGAGCGTTTCCCGGAATGGCACTTCTCCGCACTGTGCTAGCTTGAGTGGAGAAGCCAACTTTACGAGCGCGGGGCGATTCTTGCTTCTGAATTGCTGGAGCACGCTAACGCAAACCTCGTGTGGGGTCTTTTCGTTCCTTGGCTGCTGGCACAGGCTCGGATGTCCATAGAGCCCTTGGTCCAGGCAGGAGTTCAGCACGGGACTCGATGTCAGAGCCGATGCTGCAGCCCGGCAACGGGCTTCCAGAATCCGGCGTTCAGGCACGATGCCCTCCGAGGTCAGGGTACGCACATCTCTCTAAATTACACTGTCTCGTTTTCTCTGCAGCTAACATTTTGTAAGGGTTTCACGAAACGCCAAAAAACGTTAAAACAAATTTTTACGTTTTTTTTCGTTTTTTTTTCGTTTTTTTTAGAGAAGCGATATATTCGTTTTTGCTATGCCGCTCAAACCGCGTTTTGAGCACTACCTGAACACTTTTTCGCACAATTTGTGTTTTCCTGCGAATGCCCGACTTTGTTTTGTTTCTGCCGTGCTAATAACGTCGGAGGTGTTTATTCATCCGGCGACACGATAAATTTCAACTGTGTTTAAATCGTATGTCGCACTTGTTTGTTTGTTTTTGTTTGTTTTGGGGGGGGCAGTTGTGTAACGCGGTAAACATCGACATGCGTCAATTCCGATTATTAATATCGCATTGACGCGCGACATCAGTAATTCTAAAATCGGGGCAAAAGTTACAGTGTCGGAGAATAAATGGTCGCCTGCTCAACCCACACTTTGCTCTTTTTCCCTGCAACCCTGCATTCTTTGCAATGCTTCGCTCGGTGACGCTTATTCGTCATCTGCTTCGAGCTACTTTAAATACGTCGTAGAACTTGCGGTCGAACATATTATTGCTTCTAAATTCGTTCATTCTTCCCCAAGCTTACAAAGAAACCAGTAATTTCAGGTCCCTCCCCCCCTCCCCCCACGCACACACACACTTAGTTTGACAACTGCGTTTAATCTTCGCTTCTCTCCCTACGCGCGTCTCGTCGGCAGATCACTGCAACGAAGCGGTCGCCGGGAAAAATGCCAACGGCCAACGAAATCAGCCTGGAAACAACGACTCGTCTGCAGGTCAGAGAAGTAAACTCCCTTCTTGTTCTCCCCGCAGTTGCTTAGCATCCTTGTCTGTGATTCTGTATAAAAATTACACCAAAACTGGACAAATGAGCGAGCCGCAGTTTTGGAACCCCGGGTTACCAGTCACGCAGCACGAGCACGAGCGGACAAATGTCTCCACAGTTCAAGGCAAACTCTCGATAACTAAGCGTTCATACACTTTCTCCTGGGATGCGTTCGTCCGGGAAGATAAACAAATTTAAAAAAAGAAATGAACAGTATTGAACAGTATCCACATTTGTACGACACACCTTCACTGTCCCGTTCGTTTTCCTCGACGCGGCAACGTGGTGAAAAATTCTTAAACTTCTAGATATGGGGCACAAAACGAGTGCGCCGCGTTTTGTTCCCCATACCTACCTTTAATCCTGTCCCAACAACAACAACAAATGGCCGGACTTGGGTGGCGAGGGCCTCGGTGGCAAAAACGGCGCTCCGCGTGATTAAAGTGAGGCTCGGCCAGGCGTTGTCGACTCGCATGAGATCATGCATCACTCATGGAGCACCCTGTGGCAGACCAATTTCGGGTTTTTAATATTGCAAGCCGGCGGAAAGACAACGAGAGCGGCTCCGCCCGTGTCACCCGGCAACGCTTCGATGCGGGTCCCCGCTGACGGAGCACGAGTTGTTCGTCGGCCGGGACGCTCTTCTAGCGGTCAAGCGCGGCCGCTGCCGGTCCTACCGTTTCCCGAGAACCGCGGGCACGTCGTGCCGTTTTGTACCGAGTTCGAGAGAGGTTTAATCGGACGGGCAGGAAGCCGTCGTCAGCTGCTGAAGATCCGGTCGATCTGTTTTCAACGCGACTCCATGGACGGAAATTTGGCGGACGACGAAGGGGAACACAAGGCAATGACGAGTGCCTGCACGAGCCGTCGTGTGAAAAGACTGCCGCTTGGTGAGGCCCCTGGAAAAAGTGATTTATATATTTCTCGTCCTTTAGGTGTTTCAAAGCGTAAAGCTTTAATTCATACGCAAAATACGATGCGAACGTTAAAAAAAAAAATGTATGCGGTGCATATCTCGCTTGAGGACGGAGTCCACAATTTCGGAACCCGATCAGGAACTCTAAGAAAACGTGCTATTTAAATTTTTTGGGGATGGGCATTTCTTTAAATCCGAGAGAAAACAAAAATTCTTGCAGCGTGCGCACATTTCTAAGGTGTGTAGCTGCTGATTATCCTCAGCGGTTCAGTGAGTTCACTTCTCGTGGTACACCGCCGCCCGGGCCGAGCACGTATTATTTTGAACATTCGGAGGACGCCCCAATATCCTGTGGACGTCGTCCGAACGTCCGATGGAGACGCGTTTTGTACGTTGGATAGTCGAGATGTCGAGCCAACAAGCAAACTGAGAGGGAGGAAGCGACCGACTTTCGGTGGCGTGGGCCCCTTCTCCCAAGGGACGATCGCGATCTCCTTCGGAACGCGCTTCAGGTCATTCAGGTACACGAGCACAGGATAAATACTCGCGCTCGTGGTCTCGGTTTCACCACAAATAGCACGTACAATATAGACCTTCTTTGTAATACGTGCATGCGTCCGTGGCGCCGAAAGGAATACCGGGAAATGCCTGTATAGAACCGGCTGTAGCAGACGACGATGGATACGCAGGCGAGCGAGCGAGGGCTGGCGAGCACTGCGCTACCAACACCTCCTAGATATAACAAAGTTGTAATGCTACTGTGCTGTATGTCACCTGCTTGCTTCGGCTGGCACTCGTGTTCAATTCGTGAGGAGTTGCAGCCGAACTAAGGTCTCCCACCGGTGGTGGGGGTCTCTGTTGTGGTCACCTCGGGAGGAGGGGGGGGGAGGGGATAAGACATATTTCGACAAGCAGCTTGCCTTTAAACTAATAGCATGCACATGCATCCAAACGCTGACACAGCGTTCGACTGGCTGTCACGGAGTGAGGGGAAAATTAATAAAAATATATATTTCTTACACCGATATAAAAAAAGAAATTAATTTAAACAAATGCTAGATTCGGGCCGGTGACAAGCGGTAGGAACACGCCCAGTGTAAATTCAGCAAGAGACGGCGACACGAAGAGGTTAAAACAAAAACAAAGAAATTTAATAGAGCGATAAAAACACAACCCCGAAACTTTGTGCAGCACGGCCGCGAAGAAACAAAACTAAATCGTCAAAACTAAACCCGGGAAACAAAACGCCGCTCGCGGCACAACATGCAGCCGGGGAACCAGAGTTCGCCGGCGCACAAACTAAAGAAGATGAAGCAAAACGCACGACTGTCCTGAGACGAGCCCAAGGGAAAGTTCGAAGGTCATCCAAAAGTATTTCTTGGGTCCGAAGAGGCGACGGAGACTTGGCACCGTCGGAAAAGTACACTGGTTGCTCGGCGGCCGACGCAATGCAGCACCGCACGCACACGCCGCACACACTTTCGTAAAGGGAAACAAAACGCCCGTAGGCAACGGCCACTGAAGGCAACTCGCCTGCAAGACCGAGAAAGTGTACGTGATCTCCCTGTCCTGCGAGGCCAAGTGTACATCGGGCAAAAGGGCCGGTGCCTACACGACCGGCTCCGAGATCCTCATATGAACGCGAGGAATGTTGCTTCAGATTCGATTCGTTCGGGAAGGTTTGGGAAGGTCACCCTCGTCCAAGCGTCCCAACGAAAAGGACAACAAAGCCACGCCCAAAGCTCAGGCGACCTCGAGCGCAATACCTGTCGCGTCAGCCCAACATGGGCTGACGCGTCTGCTGGCTGCAGTGCCCAGGGCCGGATTAAAGAATTTCGGGACCCTGGGCCAAGGCAGTTCATGAGGCCCCTGATGATGATGATAATGCCGACTATGACGACGATGGTGGTGGTAGTAACGACAATGACGGCAATATGCATATTTCACCACCTTATGAAATACAAATATTGTTCATTTTATGATACATCTTGGAAGGTTTTTGTATCGGTAGATTCGGTGATTAGAAAATTCAGGTTTCACTGGGTGGAAATGAAGCAGATGCGATGGTGGATTAGAGGCTGTTTCGGAAATAGTCAATCGCTCACTAAGAGGTACAAAACGCAAAGCAATGAACGATTGGGGAAAACGTTAATTAAGTGTCGCGCAGATTGAGCAGCTCCATAGGTCCTCGTAAACTTCCGTTGAAAAGTTAAAAATGATGACTCCGCGTTCCTATGAACTTGTTTGGCCAGGTCTACAGCCTATATTTATACAGTGCGTGTCTCTGCCGGCTTGCATAAATTCATCATGATGTTGAGGTAGAGAGATGGCACAGATGACCGCCTTGACGTCGAGTGGCATGATTACTTGAGCACAAATTGCATTAGGCAGTAACCGAAAGGATACCCGCGAAATTCCCATTACAAGAAAAACAAAATTTCCCTGCCCCTAAAGACGTGCATCGCGAGTCGCATCTCGAAAACTGTCCCGAGAATATAGTGTTTTTATTCTAGTAATTGCTCCGATTGATTGGAGCTTGTCTAACTAGCCCTTTTTTAATTAATTACTGACTTGAACAGTAAAGCAACACAGCCAACAAAGTAATATTGGTGGTTAAAGTATTTAGAGCTCAAACCGCTTCGTCCACCCTCTTCTAATAACTGAACTCGGTCGTGTGCCAAACTAACAGACTTCTGCATTCAAATAACAAAAGAAATACTTGAGACTGAATGCGATTGTAATATAGCAACCACTGTCATTTAGGCACATTCACAGGCATTGCTCATGAAGATTAAGAAGATATGTTCAAACTCCTCTCTATAGATACTGTCTATTTTAAGGTGAAAATATTTCAATTAGCTTTGTAAATGGTCTTGTTTCTTCTAATTGCAGTAGTTTATAACTTCGCAGCCATTTGGACGTATTACTCTAAGCTAAAAATAATAGATCATACCTCATAGGCTTGTAAAAAAAATTGCAGCGATCATATCGCTCGATGGCAGGAAAAGTGTTTTATCGCACTGGCATATACTATTATATCAGACACAGGCTCCAGAGCAGTTGCTTGCAGGCACTGCCTCTCGAAAACTTTTGGGGTTGTTGTTGTTGTTGGGCCATCTCAAGAGCCGGTTCGTTGAAACGACTGTTAGCGGTTAGAAAGGATGACTTCGGGAGGTTCACCGATATTTCTTTTTGCTTGTTTTAAACTTGTCGTTTCGGAGGAAACGTTCCATATGGAACAACGCTAAAGACCAGAAATGAAGAAAAAATAATGTGTAGCATATCTGTTGCTCGTGAAGCCTTCGGCAACACTTGCTTGCCTTCCAACCCACCATTGTCCGTAAAACGCGTCGAGGGGGCCCCAGTACAATAGAGAACTCCGTGGTCGTCCTTCAGTCTGGTTTCAATTAGAAGAGACTTCAACGGGACCGCCAGCGTCGACAGCTTTGCACCTTTCGACAAGGAGGGTGGGAGGCAACGCTTACATTTTGTTGCTTTAGCACAATCTTTTACAACGAGCTCACAAACACCAGCTCGTCTAAAAAAGGGAACTTCATGGCATCCCTGTTTCCACGTACAAAAAAAAAAAAAAAAAAGAAACGTTGGGGGTGGTGGGAGGGAACGACGCCAGAAAGCCAGGGTCCAGCCAACACACGCACTGCGGGCAGCGCGTGTGTTGCCATGAATATCTTGGCCACCGCGAGGGCCGCAGCAGTCTGCAGGAGAGTCGTTTTCATCGCAAATCTGTGCAGCCCTTCGCTCCCGCCCGTCACACTTCCCCTTCCAGTCACCATGGTTTAGGTAATTCTGAACCAACAGGGACTTTTAGCAAACCGTTACCGTGTTCCGCGTACCGCGCACTTTCGGAGCCTTGGAAGCATGCTTTTAAGCGCACTCCCGAGTGATACCGTAACCGCGGGGAGCGCGCTTAAAAGCATGCTTCAGAGGATGTGGTCGTGTCAACGGCGTGTAGGTCTGATATCCGAAAATGGGACAGGGCTTTGTTAGAAGTACTGAGGCATCAATTCGTTGTTTAATTACTTTTTTTTTTGACAGTGGCATTGAGCTTGGCTTTGTGTATTCGAAATACCACACACACGGCATTAAATCGCGTATACCGTAGTCTTGTACGTGCTTATCGCACTGTGACACGCGAATCGGCAACATCCGCGATATATATTTAAAAAAAAAAATATATATATATATAATCTTTTTTTTTTTTTTTTTTTTTTTTTGCGATATGCGCGCGCGATGTCGGTTCCCGTGACACCCGAGTTTGTAGCGGCCGGGTTCTTGCGTGTATAGGAAGTTTTCGTAGATGGTTTTCGCCATCGCCCAACGCTCTCCGCAACCCGCTACGATACCCGGAACTCTACAGTCAATTAACGTAGAAGTTTGGGCTAGTTGGTACGCAGACATAATTAAAAACAAAACAGCCCAAAGACGAGGACAAAGTAAAAGGTAACCGACAGGACACAGCGCTGACTCTCAACACTGAAGATTTATTTATGTTAGCATACAATATAAATAGCAAACATGCCACACCACATAAATAAAGGAAAAACACAAAAATGCATATCACGGGTTTAATCAAACACCGTACTTATCGCACACGCGAGTTCGCCGTGTCTGCGATATGTGAGTGCGCAGGCGAGCTGGTTGGCTAAGCTAATCATGCCGTTTAAAACCCGAGACTGTGGTGAGGGAAAAATTAGGAAACTTTGAAGTTGAAGGGTTCCCGTTTCACGTAACTTGTAGTACCCCGTAACCCCCCCCCCCCCCCTTTTTTTTCCGGACACACACACACGCACACTCACACACCATTTACCTTTTCATTTTGGGTGGCCGTTCTTTCAGGACCTTATAGCATATATACGTACCTAAGAGCCTGCTGGCACGTGTTCACTTATCATCTAATCTTTGGGGAAAGCGATAACTACTCTACAAAATTAAACAAACATTTGGCATAATATATATTTTTTTTTTTTTGCGTGTTTGGGGTGTGTTTTTTTGTTGAGACCGCTTCCGTGCTCCTCAATCGTGTCGTAAACGTGACATAGACTCAGAGTCTTGCCAGTAACATCTTTAGATTTGATTTGTTTATAGACTGCTATGGCCCATGACCTGAAGTGATAGGAATTAAAATGACACCGCCCCACCAACGCGCTGGCTTTTTTAATAAAGGAACATTTTTAATAGAACAAGTACAGCATTTTAATAGAGCAAGTACACTGTCGTTCCCGTTGCTCAATTCACGCAGGAATTAACTAAGCTCTACATGTCTCTAAAAAAGAATCAGTTAATATGAAAGTTGTTGCTCTCCTGGCTATTTTTGACGATTTAATGGTGATATCTTTTCTGAGGCGAGAATCCGGAGCTCGTGGCTTTATCTTCGGCAGTTGCTCCTGCTGATCGAGAGTTCGCGCAGCCTAGTAGTCTTGCAGCCTAGTAGCGGAATTGTTGTACGTTACAAAAACCGGGAAGCGAAATGTAAATCGAAACAAAAGGCAAATGAACAGATATATGTACAAACTATGTGAATGCGTTAAAAGAGCAGAGCCACTTTTCGAGCGAAAATTAACCGGCAAGATGAGATCACTATAGCGCATGCCATTTCTAGCGCACGATACATGGGAACCGGGACTCGTAGCCGGTTGCCTGCGGGCCGCGTCCCAGCAAGTCGCGGGCCGCATGCGGCCCGCGGGCCGCGTGTTTGAGACCTTTGGTCTAGAATATAGATGCTATCATGAAGTGTTTTTTTTTTTTTTATCAGATAGAGTAGATTTGTACTTTGTTGAGTATGGGAATACTTTTGTTTGCTAAACAGGGACTCGGAACATTTGTATTTCCTAATAATGAAAACTGTAGTCAGTATTGTACTTTATTTCCCACCATACTATTGCATCTTGAAATGGTTTTGTTTTTGACTTATGGAACGTGTGATTTAGGTTTTTAAATAAGCACAACGTTTTGTTTTCATGAGGCTTAAGTTGTGCTTCTTTTGTTGCCTTCTATTGTAAATTCATGAGAGGAACCAACCCGCTACCAGGACAGTCCTCAAAAGGAAGTTTTCGCCCCCCCCCCCCCCCCAAATCCGAATTTCGGGTCGGGTGCAAGAATATTCCCACAATTTGTTGCGCGCTACCCGCCCACCGGCAGGTCGACGACGTGGGGACGAGCGGTGCCGCGTGACCCGCGGACAGGTCGAGGTGTCCGTCGACGTAGTCCCCGAGCCCGTCCGGGCGTCGGCCGTTCCCCGGGAGGCGGCATCCGCCCAGGTGGCCGTCAAGGTGACGTCCAAGGCGGCCAGTCCCAGGCCCGATGCCACGCGAGACGCCGGCTCTGCGTCGACCCGGTCGTCGTCGATGGGCGATCCTTCGTCGACGGCGCCTTCGTCGGCGTCCCGGAGGTCGGCCACCCAGCGAGACGCCTGGGGCGTCACGCGCGTCGGTGCCGCAGAATGGACCCCCTTCCACTCAGCGGTCATGTGAGTACCCTTGCCTGGCCCGACTCGAACTCATCTTGACGCTGCCGGCTGTTCGCCTGGTCATACCTAAAGTCTCTTATCTTTCCTTTTCGTTCTTTTTGCTTTCTTCGTGAGAGAAAAAAAAACACGCTGAAGACTGTTTACGTGTAGGAATGCGGAAGGCATTCCTACACGCCCCCGCCGGCATCACGGCTTCCGTGACGAAGCATCTGCGTTGCTGTGCTTTTCTTTGTGTTTTATTTCTGAGGCGCGTCCGCTTCGACCTTGAGCGGCGCGTGCTTGATGACGTATTTTTATGGCCATCTTTTGGGCACAACGCCGACGTTTTTTTCGCAAATAAGACATACAAGGCTTTCGCCTTAAAAAATACACGTGCGCTGATGTGCGAGAGGCAACTGCTTCCCCGCAGTACACGTCAGCGCAACGTTTACCGCTCGGAGCGAAAACGTGGATTTTTATCCGCGTTTTCGCATCGACAGCCTTCTGCACGAGTGGAAACTTTAGCGCCCCCGCGCTCCACGAGTCTCCCTAAAATTTATTGATTTAGAGATTCTCGATGACGCTCCGCAAGTTTCTAACTGGAACCCTATTGTCACGAATTAAGAAGTTACTTAGTAAATGTTAGGTAATTATTTTGCTGATTAGAGTTTTTTGCAAGCTATCACGTCTGCCATTGCTGGCAGTTTGTTTCCGAAAATTTTATTTTTTCTTTCTCAACCATGGGGATTTTTGAAAGTATTTGCAGAAACACCCAGTATTTGTGGCTCATTTTGTTGTTTCTCAACAAATTCAGTCGGAATATTTCTAAAAATATCGAAAAGAGACAGAAAATTTCTCAGCTCATGCATTTATTAAAGGCACCATAATCTTCAGCTTCACAATGTTGACCTTCCGGAGCAATGTTCGCCATCTTTTACCTCTGAGAAAAGAAAAAAAAAGTCTGGCAATTGAGGATGACGAGCGGACCCGAGTTTGCTCAGCCCTGTACAATGTAATGAAATATATCACCAGAATAAATAATTAAAAAAAAAATTTTTGCGAGTAAAAGAAAATTTATTTCGCTGATATTTCTTATCGTTACAAGTGTGAGAGTAAAGGATGTGCAACAGCAAGATTAGTAGCGCAGGAAACGACAAGCAATTCTGGAAAACTGCACCACCGGAGCACTTTCTGCTTTTGTAATCAACTCGAAATCACCATTTTCTTTGTGATGTTATGGAATCGAACCATTGCTTGCTATCTTGCTTTAAACATGAGTAATAGAACAGCAATAGTTCCTTAAGTGCAGGAGCACAAGAGAACTCCCGCACTGATCTTGTTGTCTGCAAACAAACATTTTCGAATACTACTACAAATCAACATCCACGTTTATTCTTGTCTCTTCTCAGTTCCGATTCTGAGAACACAACGGCTTCGGAGTTTGTCTCCGAACGAATCCAGACCCTGGTGCGAGCCTTCTCACACCGGTCACAAAAGGTCAAAGAGCGCATCGTAGAGCCGCCCACTCCAAGCCCCTGTGAGTACAAACCCCCGCACCCTCTTCTTTGAACACGTACGACGCAACAAGGAATGAGACGATGCTAATCACAACCAACTGTTTAGAAAGTAGAGAGCAGCCTAATAAAACTTTTTCCAGTTAGCTTCTGTGCATACGTACAACCTCTCCCCTGGCCTCGCTTTCCGCTGTCGCCATTTATCTTAGCACATATATAGTCTTTTCTGACGATTCTCTTTTGAGCATCGGTAGTATGGGGCATAGAAAGCAATGAAAACCGACACAATCGCACGATGCCAGTGTGCTCCAACGAGCGGAGGCATGTTGGGCTGCCCTTCATTTGTAGTTTGCAAACAACCTCCCAGACGGCGCTCGTTACTCGAAAAAGGTCCACGCAGGAAGATCGCTTTAGTCGAGCAAGTTAATCACTTCCAAATGGACGTGGTCAATTTCGGCCTTGCGGCACTTGCATGGTTACAACGAACCAGTTCAAATGCCCGCCTGCAACTGCAATAAGCAGCGCTCTATCGGTCCGCACACTTTCCAGCCCCACCGCTGGAGAGGAGGCAGAACTACGAGAGTCGACTGCGTCTGGATTCTTTTGCCCTCGCGGAGGACAGGCCGTCTGGAGACCAAGCCGAGTCTGGGTCGCTGCTCAAGCTCGGCTGCTGCACCATCAAGAAGAGGAGGCTCTTTCCCAAGACCATCGACCCACAAAGTATGCAAAATAAAACCGGAAACTTTTTAAAAAAATTATTTACCCGTAGGCAAATTTGCCATAGCTATATATTGAATGACGAATTACGGGTAAAAACCTTTTGGAATAAATTTTGGTCCTCTCCTTGAGACTTGGAGTTTCTATGCCACCCTGCAGGCAAGCTGTACATCTCGTGGCTCTTTGTGGTGAGCCTGTGCTTCCTGTACAACTGCTGGGCCATCTTCCTGAGGGCTGTCTTCTGGGAGGGCTCCTACGCTAGGGAGCTGGGATACCTGATATGCGACTACCTCTCCGACCTTGTCTATTTCCTCGACATCCTGCTTTTCAAGTCCAGGATCAAGTTCCACTCAAAGGGCATGTGGGTGGTAAGCCTTGCACACCCTACCAATGAGAACCGTTTCTACATTTTCCGCTACCGTGCCTCTGTTCTCGGGGCACACTCTGATAACCTAATCTCTCTAGAAAGTAAATTAAAAAAAACGGTAAAACGGTGACACAATAAGCAAACGTCTTGTCCTTGTCTCTGTCAACATCAAGAACTTCACTTTACTCTTCATGAGTACCACATAAAGCAATATTAAAAAATAAAAGTTAAAACAAAAATTTTAGTACCAAATAAGACATTTCTAAATGGCAATGATGCAAAGGTCAGACCTCACACTTGTTTTGCCCGCAACTTTCAGGAGGATCCCAAGCTGACACGAAGAAACTACATCGGCAAGCTAATTTTCAAGGTAAGCGATATGTTAACGGCAATTACATACCCTATTTTGCATACTACATACTTTTCAGTTTCTCCTGCGAGATAATTCTATTAGCCTCCTCCTCTCGCAAACTGGGAAGGTAGCAAAGGGGAACTATAAGAAAGGAATCTGCACACCCATTGCACAGAGTGAAGGCTATGTCAAACCGGTGTCCATTGAACCTCTGCGAGGGGATATGAAAGGTGGGGACACGAGCAAAAGTGGAAAGCCTTTGGACTGCACATTTGGGTGCTGTCTTAGTCACTTCGTACTCATATAAAAAAAAAAAAAATAGTTTCTGGAAGCAAAACTGTTACTTCCTATTATGTTTTTTTTTTAATCCTTCAAAATTTACTTTATTTGAAGTGTGCGAAATTTGTTTCGCTTCCCATCTTCCTGGTGTCGCTGGCTATACACCGTTACACTGCACTACGCAGGCTGCAGAGTGGAAGGCCTCTGCAAGGCTAAACTGAGTGTTACCCGCTTCAAAGTGTTACTAGTGAAGCCAACTTGCTAATCAACTTGCCAAATACTTGGAAATGTGACAATCACTCATTAAAGACTTGCCATTGGACAAGTGTGGCACAAAATAATGAGCTTCTCTCCATACAGATGGATGTTGCCTCCTTGCTGCCACTAGACTTCCTCTACTTCGTTTATGGCATCAATCCTCTGCTCAGAGTGCCACGAATGCTCAAGGTATATACTCTTTGCTATCTAGGAACATGAATGCATGGCTGTTGGTTCACAGCACTTCAGTGGCTGTGACACAGTATCTGCACAGCTGGCATGTGGTGTGTGTCGATAAAATTTGTTCCTATATTGAAACCAAAACTACCTGTGCAGATACAAACATTCTGGGAGTTCTTCAACCGCATCGATGCTCTTGCTAAATCGCCCTACATTATCAGGTGAGCCAAACGAGCACATTCGAGTACTTGCAGTTTCTATGCTATAGCCAAGGCCACCAGTATCCCAAAATCCCATTGAACGAAACTTGGGCTAATGGAGCGATATCATCCAAGTAACATTATCCATGCCCTAGACTTCACATGCATTGGGAACTCATCATGTTCACACTGCAACAAAATAATGAAATACAGAAATTCAACTCTTAGCATGCAATGCATGGGCAGGCACGATATTAAACAATCACTTTAAATGTATTCAAGTTCACAAAATTACATTTATTTTCAATTTTGCTTGCATAAAATAAGCGCTACCTATTAGACTTCAAACAGCCTGACCAGTAAGAATGTCTTCACCTACATAAGACTCGAAAATAATTAAATTACAGGGTGCTTCGAACACTGCTTTACATGATGTACCTGATCCACCTCAATGCATGCGCCTATTATGCCATCTCCAAGTATGAAGGGATTGGCTCAAATCCTTTCGTCTTCCAAGGAGGCAACAAGACCGCGTGAGTACAGCCTCAATCTCCACCATTCACTGACGAGCTCTTCGTTTCTGTTCTCACAATTGGCAACCGAGCACCAAGAGTGAAAAAAACCTACTTGTGCCTTGCTCCGCAGATACGTGCGCTGCTTCTACTTTGCCTTCAAGACGGCCACTTCCATTGGCAAAAATGCCAAACCGAGCAACGAGCTAGAGTATGTGTACATGACTCTCTCCTGGCTGCTCGGCGTCTTCCTCTTTGCTTTCCTCATCGGTCAGGTAAAAGCACTTTGGCACAAGTCTCGGCAAAAAAACACAGCCCACCCAACGTTACACATTGGTGCAGTTTCCCCGCTCCACTCAATTTTCTTCACGAAATGAAGCGGCGTCAATCGTCGTGTGTTCTCAGGTACGAGACATTGTGGCGACAGCAACCCAGGGCAGGACCCAGTGTCGCCAGGCAGTCGACGCCTGCGTGCGCCACCTCCGGCGGCTGGGCCTTCCAGACGACCTTCAGCGTAGGGTCAGGCTGTGGTTGAACCACACCTGGGACCAGAAGAAGACCCTCGGTACGCCTCTGTCCATCCTCTTTCGCTGGTCTCCATCAGCGAACAGCAACGAGCTGAGAGTTTCTAGTTTTCTTTTAAATGTACAAACCAACGCCGACTACCCGTTGTCGGGTGTGGATGTAAAAAAGCACCCCCTCCAAAGTGCAGACTAGGAATCGAGCCAGGTTTCAGTCCTGTGTTAGTGCGAGGATTTGTTGCTCTCTCGTGTGTCGTGTACTATTCCTCCCTACTGATGGCAGTAACCACAACACGGTGGAATGAATGGGAACTCGTTTATGTTATCGCCACCAAATGCCATTGCGTGCCAGAGGGAATCTGCTCCCATCTGCCATACCCGCTTGTCCAAAGCTTTTTCTGCTTCTTCCCTTCCAGACGAAAACTCCATCCTGGCCACTCTCCCTAGGAAAATGAAGACCGACATTGCCATCAGCGTGCACTACAACACACTGGCCAAGGTTCAGTTTTTCCAGGTGAGCTAGACAGTTACCTATAAAGCACCTTGTACTCATTCCCTTCGGACCAAATCGTCCCACATGAAAAGATTGAAACAGATTACCGAGTTATTCGGAAAGCCAACCAATCCCTCCAATTTAAATCTTTCAGGACTGCGAGCGGTCAATGTTGAGGGATCTGGTGCTCAAGCTTCAGTCCGTGCTGTTTCTGCCCGGGGATTATATCTGCCACAAGGTAACTACAGTTGTTGTGGGCGACATTGTAGAGTTGACACAGTGAAGGACGTAAGTAGAGCCCTGTGCGGATAACAGTTTGATCATCCGCATCCAATCTGCATCTGCACCCGAACCGCATCTACACTGTCTTTAATTATTGTGTCCACGTCTGCGAAATTCGGAAACGCATCTGACTCGCAATCTGCGCATTCATTTTACATCACGAAATCAAGCGTGAATGAAAAAAAGTCGCCCCTTCGCCGTACTAGCGTGGCAAAGGCGGCAGTTACACAGAATGTGAATGTGTTAGTGTGGAGAAACTGTGTACACATGTGGAGACCTCGTGTCACGCAAGGTAAGTGCGTGAACACTCCGTGGATGTCTTAAGGTCCGTTCACACTCTTGCAACCGAGTTCGACCGAGAGAGACCAAACCGGTTTTTAAGCCTCTTGCGATCTCTTAGGACCAGCTCCGCTGCAGCCGAGCTGGTCCTAAGAGGTCGCAAGAGGCTTAAAACCGGTTTGGTCTCTCTCGGTCGAACTTGGTCGCAAGAGTGTGAACGGGCCTTTACTTGTGGGTTCCATCTTCTGCGGCTGCAGTGTAAATGCGACTTCCTCAGAGCCTGTTGGAGGTAAGATGCAGTAGACGGAGTGTGCGGAAAACTGAACAATCAGAATGCGGCAGCGCCGAGCAGAGCCCTGGCTGGCACCAGCTCGAGGCAAAAGAGAACCAAACACTTGAAACTACCTCAACCCATTACGGCAAAGGAGTCTACTTTCTTTCTTATGCTTTTCTGTCGCTCTTTTCCTGGGGAAGTCCGAAGCGCGCTTGTTTCACGAAGCAGAGCTCAGCTGCATGCCTGCACACGTGACGTTTACCCCTGCCGGGAGTAACACTGAGGCACTCGAGGAAGAGGTTCAGCTGGCGCTGGTGTGCAATCAGTGAGGAGACGAGCGCTGCGTCAGTGTTCAACTGGCAGTCGGCCTGTCGACTCCCGTTGATGGCACCTAACCGGATGTGGTTAGGTGCCTGCCATATAATACATTCTGTCTTCAAAACCATCTGGATGGTACCTTTAGAAGGGTGGTGAGCTGGGCTAGTTGGTAAGCATTATACATGGTTAAAGTCAGAGAACAACGTGAGAAAACTGTAGAAGAATACAGGAGACAGGAAAGATACTCAACTCACAACTCAATATTTCATCCAGAAGAGAAGCAGAAAGATGACATATAACCAATAGGCACGTGCTCATGGGACAAGAATTATAGGGCGCGGGGCAATGGTTTGAGCACATCGAAGCGTTAAAAACTAACTTCCTTTTCAGATAGGGTAACAGAAGGATGGCTCACACAGTGCTCCCCCAGACCTTGTATAATACATGCCTCGTAAATTTCTCTGAGAGTTTTTCCTTATATCGACCTCTGATAGCCGTGCTAGCCAGATTAGGAGTACATGAACAGTATTGACAGTGCAGAGGCAAGTGTACCCCCCACCCCGTCAACCTCATAGACAGGGCATGTTCATGTAGCCTATCATTAATACATCTTCCTGTCTGTCGCCACATTGACATTGGGATTCTCTACCTGGGAATCTTTTGCAAGCAACCAAAATATTGATTATGCAGAGCCTAGGCCACAATAAGCCTCAATGAAATTTCAGGCTCTTTGCCACAATTTCAACTCACCGAATGGGGAATCGTAGGCCAGCACTTCGCGATGGAACCACCAAAGTGGCCGTTCTAAGGGGTTGAGATTGATTATTTGGATTGTGTGATGCATGTTTCCTTTCTAGTTTAGAAGTACAAAAATGATGAAAGCACTGTTTTACTTTATTCCACACAGGGGGAAATAGGAGTGGAGATGTACATTGTCAACAAGGGAGTCATCAATGTCATGGGTGGCGAGAACAACAATGTTGTGCTTGCCACGCTCACCGAAGGCAGTGTGTTTGGAGAAGTCAGGTGAGCAACACTTTGGAGGATTGATTGGACTGGCATTTTCCACTTGTTTACGGTGCGAAGGCAGATGCGGTTTTCCTCTATCCAAGTGCTCACCAAGTCTCAAACAGAATGCAGATTAGAGGTACTTGCTTTAAAATCGGGCCCAGCACGCAAATAACAAATTCTAGTTTAAGAGCAACAAGACAAACAGCCCAAACACCTGCACTGAATAATGTCTGGTTTCCGCAGAGCTTCACAAATTACCTTGCATGAGAAAGGCTAGAATGATTGTGCCAGGTTACACAATAATATGGTTTTAATTTTAATTTTTTTTTTTTTGTGTGTGCATTGCAAATGGAATTTTAGCCTCCTGGGCCTCCCGGGGTTCAATCGGCGTACGGCAGATGTCCTCTCTGTGGGCTTCTCCAACCTCTTTGTCCTAAGCAAGGACGACCTCAACGACGTGCTTCACTACTACCCCGACGTGGAAGCCATGCTCCGGCGCAAGGCCAAGTGAGCGCTCGCAGTTTCTGGCTTGAGCCGACGTCCCGTGTGGAATACATAAACGTCCAATTTGCAAATGTCCATATAATACAGCGTGCTCCGAGTCATTGTTCCCGGCAACCTTTGTTACCAGAAATCTCCTCACCCAACGAACATTCCCCTTAGGAGCCAGATGCGCAAGAACCAAGCCTCCAACGAGAAGACACTCGAGCGCAAGGGGAGACGGCTCAGGGTCGAGCCAATCATCAAGACACCCCAGAAAAGGCCCAAAACTCCCAAGCTCGTGCAGACAGTCATGCAGGTACGACAGAAAAGGACTCTCACATCTGGAGGACCCAGTTATACATTTGCCCCGCTCACTCGTCCCAAACACTTATCGAGCACATTACAAAATATCACATAGACCACACAAAGCAACATACGAGGAGCAAATATTTACCTATGAGGAAAGGTTGAAACTTATTGCAAATATGTAACATTTGATGAAAATGGGAGTTGAGTACATTTCCCACTGTTGTCAGATACAGGAGTGCACCGGGATGAGTGCGTATTTCCGAAACGCACTCGTTGTCTTTTGTTGCGCACTGGCTGGATATGCCCACGAGACCCCAAAGTGTTAGCGAAGCTAGAAGGCTCATGTTGGAGGCAGAGCTTCTGGTTCATTTTTAACATGTATCCAGTGGTGTGAGAACAGGGGTGAGGCCGTTGCCCCCCACACATTTCTATGTAAATATTCGAGGAAGGGGAGGAAATCCCCCCCCCCTTCCACTGCTGTAGCCCCCACAAGAGACTTTAGCCTCTGCATGTGTGACTACAGTAACAAAGGATGGTGAAAGTTCATCAATGATGGTAACAAAAGCAACTAAAAATTTAGGAAGAGCAGAAGTAAGGAGGTAGCCTCTTACGACATAGTCTTGTGTGTAAAGCTTGAAGCAAGTTGAGAATGTCAGAAACAACTACCTCGATGATGACGCTCTTGTGCAGGTCCTCCGACCAGAATCCAAGACTTCGGTTTTCTCGAGACACGTGACCGAGGTGCAGCGTGCAGCAGAACCACCGGCCAGCAGCACGTCGGACTCGACCAGTTCCTCCACGGAGAACCTCGGGAAGCCAACGGCGTTCACGTACCACGACGACGACGGGGTGGAGCAACAGGTGCAGACGTACCACGACATCACCCAGAACATACTCACCCTCAGGGCCACCTCGGCCACTATTCAAAGATCCCGGGGCGACAAGACCCCCACAGTGGCCAGGTGCAAGAGTTCGCCGGCCATGGTGTCAGCACTCAGGGGCACAGGTATGTGGCGATGTGTCTGGTCAGACTTTTGTTAACTCGTACATGTGCGTGCAAAGAAGGAAAGCTTTCCAATCCAATAGGTAAATGAGCAATATTGTGATGAACTTGTATAAGCACAGGATAGAATTGTGTCCTGCTTTCCTATCATTCGGTTAACGGTTTCATTAAGAAACAAACATACTCGGTGCCCTTTTCAAATGGTACAAATAATGAAATGTTGTCCCGACGATTTTGGGAGAGCATGAAAGGCGGTTACAATAAACTGTATCCTATCCAGATTGGCAGCTCTACCGGTTTTAATGGCAATACATGTTGGTTTACGTAAACCAAGTGAAATGCTCTGCAAGGGGAGGCCTTAATTGTATGCCAACAGCTCCAAGGCCTTATCTGTTGCCAATCAATTAGTGCGGCACACACCCTGGATGTGTACTCAGCTGATGACTGCGAACTAAAGCTTAAGGGCATCACAGACAAAGAGGTCGCATAAGTGTTGGCCAGGGCCCCATCTGGTGTTTGCAGTTTGTCCCTCACATCCAGGCTGTTCCAAGCACTGACACAGCTTTCTTTGCTTCTTTTCACTAGTAATCTGCAACCTGGATGACCTGAAGGCCATGTCAGTCTCCCACAAGCAAAGCCACACTCCCTTTGCATCCCTGACACGCTGCTTTGGCAGCGATGACAACGCGAGCCCCGAGTCGCCACGCCGTCAACGGTGGCGCAAATTTTCGGCCCGCAACCGCATTACGCCCGTAGAGGTCCCCATCCCCAGGCCGGACGAGGCTGTTGCCCCTTCTCAGAACCCGCCCAGCATCAAGGAGACCGAAGGCGCTTCCAAAGAATCTGCAGAAAACACAGGGGAGCCTGCTCCCAGTGCTGAAGACGGCTGCATCTCGGAGCCAACCGAGAACCTGACTACGGCACAGAGTAACGAAAACCCAGAGCAGAGCAATCAACCGCAAGTCATGGCGATACCAGAAGTGGAAGACAGCGATTCTCTCAAGTCTACATGGCTTCCCTGCATCGAAGATGACGACGATTCAGAAAGGGACAACCTCGAGTTTGTGTCGCCCCACTTTCTGTCCAGCTCTTCCCCAAGCTGGAACTTTGACGAACCACCATGCTGATTTTTTTTTTTTTTTTTTTTTGCGGCAAACATACAAGATGTTTTCTGCATTCAAAGGCAAGAGGGCAATGTATAAACGTCGCTAATATGTGCCAAAGTACAAGGAACCCCTGAACCATTGCCTAGATGAGCAGCATTTACAGAGCTCATTTTCTAAAACGGTTACTTGTTGACAGGAATCTCCATAAGATACACCACGAGGTTCCTGCGGCAAGTATAAAAAGGTTTTCAGAAAGCAGCAAAAACACCCATTTCTGTCACCCTTTCCTCATTGCACAAGCACTAAGCATCTGACCCTAAAAAACTGAATACCACTTTTAATACCTCTTAGCTGATTCAATGCACATTTTTTCACAATATATTGCAAGTAAATGATTGCCAACTATAGAAATGAAAGCTGCAAATGCTATTGAACACATGGAGTAACAAAAGCTTTAGCGGCTGGTAAAATTTCCCCATTTGCTTTTGCCTAGAGGAAGGCTTCTTTTAGCTTTGGACCAAGCCAAACAAAAGTCATCTTTGCTAACAATGAGGGCTGGCATTCAGCTAGCTGGTGTACATGGCACACACTAGTGAGTAGTGTAAGTAATAACAATAACAGAACAATAGCAGACCCCAGAATGCACTAGCAACTTTCTGCAAACGCTTCTCCTGTCAATATACAGCCAAACGTTTGCAATACTTCTAGTCTGCAACATGCCTACACCGGAAAAACTTGTCAAATAAATTTTGTACTATTTGTATACCAACACGACTGGTTTGTACCTCCTGCTTTACACTCACATGCATTATAGCAGCAACATTGCATTCCCAGTCATAGAAAACAAGCAAATCGAAATTTGGAGAGCAATTTGAAAACTCAATCATGAGTGATAATTAAGAAACAGCTAAAACAAGTGGTTAATGAAAACAGTACACATTGCCATTTTTCAGTTTTTAGGAAATTTTTATGTTAACAGTATGCACTGCATATCACAGTAATGCTCTAAATGAGACTGCCAAATATAGTACTACTAAACAAAAAAACTGCCAAATTCTACTGACTTGGCATGCAACTGCTAAGGAGTCCACCGCCGTGGCAAATAAAGACTGCTACAAAATGAAGACTGTAGGCGTATATTTTTTTCTGCAACATTTTTTTATCACGAAAACATTGCTCCACACTACAAGATGCTATAGATACGTCTGTACTTTACTGCCATAATATGCTTACAATATCAGTGATGTTGATGAACCAGCTAGCAACCTCCAGTACAGCAAATTAGGACGAGGGCAATCGCGTCATTTTCAGAAATGCTCAAAGCCTAGGTACCTTGGAGCTGTAAACACATCGGACGATTAACAAAACAAAGCTCTCCATGAACTGGTATAGGGCTAAACGAGCCCAGCACCTAGCCTGACGGAAATGCTGTAGGAGGTGAAGGCTTCTCGAAAATGATGTCGTGAGATACTTGTGTATCGTCGCTGTCAATGCCATCTGGAACATCCCCATCCGTTGCAGTGTGCTTTCTTGGGAGCCCAGTGAAGTTCTGTGGAACGGAAAAGGCATAATGGGAGGGTGCATTCCAAGACACATTGCATGAACACATCATTTTGTGACATTTCTTCAAAAACCTTAAAAAGGCCCAAGGAACCCTCGATTTTGGGACATTATGCTGCGATGTAACTGTTGTGCAGCCAGTATTGTTATGTTGTGAGCTCCACATCTGGTCTGCTTACAGAGCAGTGGTCTCAAACCCATCTTGGGAAGCGGGCCGCATACACCAAATTCATACATTACTGCGCAACAGTAATGTATGAAGTACACCTGCTTACGAAAGTGCTAAAGAAGACTGTTATCGTTTATACGCCACTTTGCAAGTGTAAGATGAGGCTACCCAGAGCTAGTTTGTACAAAGCCCCTCCTGGATCGCTAAACTCGTCAAACACAAAGTTGGGGCCAAAGTTCGCAGAGCGTGCTGATTGGATTCTCGCAAGGATGGCGTCACGCGGGATGAGATGTCAATCATCCAAACCCCTCGGTGCTCAAATTCCAGCGAGATTGTGAAACACAAAGTAGTAGCGATCTTCATCGGAGCAGGCGCGAGCAACACCGTGGGGCCAGCCGTTTGAGCGGCTGCAATGATGACGTCATACCCGCTTGTCCCTACATCCCTATGCCACGTTAGAGTCTATGCTGTCTAGATTGTCCCTAGGCGGACTGTGAATACTCAACTTTCTCGTCGCAAGACCATCGTTTGTGGAAGTTATTGGCGACGACAAAGTGACGTTTCACAACTTTGGGAAGGAGTAATTTGAGGCCAAAATCTTCGATTCGGAATCGAGGCGACGACTGAACTTTGTGATGATTGGAGCCGTGCACGGTGTGCATGGCTTTAGAGCTCATCTTTTGCCACTGTCAACAATGCTACCGGGGTCACTCAGAAGTAGTGTGTGTAATGACGTCGGTAGTGTTTGAGATACGAGGGGGCGACGGGGGAGGACGAGAAGAAACCGGGAGAAGGAAAAAATTCACAGGGTCTCTTAGGTTATCCCAAGACGACTTGAAGGCGAAAGCCGAGGCACCGATGTAAACGTGATAGCGAACCTCCGAAGACAGCGCGCTCCCTGACGGCGCACTTTTGGCGCCGTTTCATTAGTACCTTTCGTGTCGCCGACGTGTTTTCGCTCAAGGACTTTGGAGGCCAACTGAACGATGAGACATAAGGCTTTCGCCTTAATAAATAAATGGGTACGACTAACAAAAAACAAAACAAAAAATGAAAGCCATTTACAACTCCCTCTAACGCCGAATTAGAGCACAGGTCTTGAGGAGGAGGATGGAAGGGTACTGAGGGGAGGGTATACCCTTCCTCCCTCCTCCTCACCTCATCATCCTGCCTGCTATACCTCCTCCCCTCCTCTTCCTCCTCCTTCACCCCCCCCCCCCGAGGTCACGTGACCTCAGGGGGGGGGGGGTCACGTGACCTCACGGTTACGCCGACGCCACTCAAGCCGGAAACGGGTGCCTAAGAGCTGCGCTCTAGAAAACATGGGAGTCGGGAAGTGCCGTACAAAATGTGTGGGAGAGAGAGAGGGGGGAGGATGGGAATAAAGAAGGGGGATATCTCTTCACCCGGACTTGTTATTATACCTTTCTGAAATGTCTGGTCACTACAGAAGAGTCTATGGTCTGGGGTGATCGCCTCCTTTCCCTACCCATTCATGCCCTTTGCCCCCTCTTTCGACGCCACCAGGGTGAATGAATCCCCCCCCCCTCCCAGTCCTCCTGTTTCGACGCCCCTGCTTAGATGTATTACAACTGAGCGACGACGAGGAACAGCAGAGCTTGCAATTTTCGAAATAATGGCTCTAGAGGTTTTAGAGTTAAAACGATTCATGTTCCATGAACTCACGAGTGGCCATGACAGACTTTCAAGTGAGAGGCTCGTGCTAGGGCTCATTGTTTAAGGGCGCGTTCAGTGACATCCTTTTATAGGAAGTACTATTCACTGGCGGCCATAGCTGTGTGCACGACTGCTGCACGCATGCATACGGCCAGCTTCAACAGTTCTTTTGCAACTTCGATGGTGCTGATTTTAGAATGCCGTCACCCCAAGCCTCCGCCGTGCTTTCTAGAGACCACTAAACATGTTGGTCGCAGCTGATAATCTTTGTCGTGACGTCACACGTATGAGCCACGGTCGTCTCCGCACGCTTTCTCGTGCTGCTCTTGTTCGTCGCCTAGGGAGTGATAGGGATTTTTCGCCCCTTCAATGAAAAACGTCACGAAGATAAACGGATCATAGGGTTTGTAAGAAAAGTAAACTTCGCGGCATTTTTTGGCCACCCCCTGCTACGTCGAAACGCAAAGAATCTTTGTGTTTGACGAGTTTAGTGACCCTGCATGACAGCTATAATTTAGTTATAAGTAGGCTTCCAGATATCACAAAAACGGAGCGCAAATTGGTGATATAGTGCCATGGTGCCGGCTACTATGAATATAATTATACGTCAGCCTGGACTAAATACTATCTTGCCAGGTATGCTCAGTGACAGCAAGCTGATAGGTAGTGGGCAAACAAAACATAACTTCTGCAATGAAACTCGGAAGCTTACCATCTTTCGTGCACGATCGCAACACACGTTGAAAGCGAATTCGCTCATCTGAAATTGAGCAAAGGCCACATTCACAAACATATTCTAGCCCACACTAACCAAAAAGATTCCCGAGTGGAGCTACTTTTTAATAAACATTTTCTTACAGTGAACTCGTTCGGGATTGCCAGGCCCTGGAACCGGTACATGACCCCCAAAGAAGTTTCGATCGGGTGTACCTAAGAAGTTGGAACCCGTCAATCAGCAAACGACACTAAACCATTTGATGCCAGTACACTTTCTGACCAAAGACAGGAGTAAAAGCTGGCTCAGAATGCAGCAGAGAAATGCCTACTCACTGCAACCACCTTGAAACGCCAAATCTGGTCCAATGACCCTATCATAGGTCCACTACTAATGTCCACATGATCGAGCAACCGGTAGAGCGTCACGGAGTTACCAGTGGCTGACATGGATGCGATCCGTGGTATCTGCTCCACTTTGTACCTGGAATGAAAATGCCAAGCAGACTGAGTACTTCAAGCACATTAACCGTACGACAGCTGCACGCAATCAACAGACAATATCACTGCATGTCTGCTCTTTTAAAGGGGAGAGCCGGCAGTTTTTTCAGCTACCCAAATTACTAAACACATGTTCGGAATAGGTAGGCTTTACTCCTCCCGGCATGCTCTTTATTATCTCTAAATTCAAAATAGCCATTGACAAACCGTGTAAATGTCACCGACGTTCTGGCCACACCACCATGGGGACAGCAATTTTCTGCTCAGAAAGACACCAATATCTTATTTAAAACAAATGTTGCTACGTCAGGCCACCCATGAAAGCAGCGCCACTCTGCGGAAGTATGGCGACAGGCTGCGTGCGTGCGAGCCCTGTGGAACTTGGCGGAACCCAGCCGAACTGGATTTTCATCCTCTCCCACTCCTATTCAACTAGCTGCAGTGAGCGGGCATTCTGGATGGCCAAGTTATAACGCGTTGACGTCACCTTTCTTTTCTTTAATAACTGATAAAAAATAAATAAAAGCAGACATTGGCTGCTGCTATAGCAGCGCCGGCTACTCCTTTGAACTTGAGTGATTAGTGTCCATTTCCTTGAGAGTTCACAGTTGTCACATAAAATAAACACTGCACAGAACACCCTGCACTTCTCTCCAAGTTATAAAAGTACACTATTTACATCAGGGTGCAATGATTTGTCATGCTATTTATATATAATTCCTACACTCAAACGTACGTGGTATACTGTACAATATACACTAAAGGGGGCGTTATGCACATTACATTAACCAAACACTTTTTTACAATAAAAGCTAATTTTAGCGCAATAATTTACAGCCGAGGTATATGAGAATAGTATATGGAATTTCACAGTTGAAGGATGTATGCAATGTAAATTTATCATATGATGACGTTTCCACTTTGGTGCTGCGTTTCTGTTGTTCTTGAGAGTGTATAACTCTCAATAACTGTCTGCTATTCTAGTTTCCAAGATGAAATCGCGTAAGGCAAAAAGAGCCCTGTTTTGTAGAACTGGCGTGGGCCAAGGTCCTAGCATCTTCTTTAGTGACAAGGGGCGGTCGTCAAGTACCATGAGCCGTAAATTGAGCTCTTATCGACACTTTACGAATCTCGAGCATTCTAGTAGGAGATGAGTTTCATCTTCAACCGACTCTCCACATGCACATTCTGGAGATTCTGCGCGATGGATGCGGTATAAAAAACTAGCGGTATGAGCAACATTGTGACGAAGCTTTGCCCATGAAGGTAAACATGACGTCACGAACGTGCTGGGGGAGCCGGATCTCCAGAGACACATCGCGCTCCCGACAGCTGCTCTTCGAGCGCTCACTGGAATCGGCTTTTTGGAATGAAAAATATAGCCATTTATTTAAAATACAAACGTGAGATTGTCATCAGCCGATTTTGTGGATCATGTTTAGCTCCTTTCTGAATGTGAGAGATATATTTCAATTTTCATTTCAGTATCCCTTTAACACAGTTTTAACGATTCCTCTCAATAGTGGCACAAAATGATGCCTCATTTTTATTCCACTTGCGTGTCCGGAAATTGAAAGAGGACTCGGGGTGCAAAATTTGGCTCAATTCACTGCAAAATACTGTCAACCCTATGTGCATGAATATTCTGTGAATTTGCCACCAACATTAAAATATTTCAGGCTCTGATTCTGTGCCAAATACAATGAATACCACAACATTTTCCTCACTCATGAGTGAACCGGCGTTGTCAGCTTTTGAAGCCGTGCCAAACGGAACCTAAACTCCCCGTTCGATGGAGTGAAGCCTGTAGTCTGTAGCAGTGAATTGATGGATAACTTCCCATTGGCTGGCACGCGTCATAGTTCCAAGGAACACTACCCCATGGCTCTGCGGCCCCGCGCCGGTGGAAGGAACACGATGAATACGGTGGCGTGCACTCGCCGGAGGCCCCGAGGGCCGAGGGGAGGGGAGAGCGGGTGCTCCTCTCGGCGCCGACGAAATGGTGGCTCCTCAATACTCCCACCGCAAAACTCGAAGGAGCGCTCAGCAGAGTTCGATTCGACATTCATGCTTTCGCATTCACAACTAATGAGAAGTGCTTTGGTGTCCTCGGAATTTTTCGCTACTTCAAGCAAGATAGTACAACTAAACTGTACTTTAGCTACATTCGTGGCCAAATTTACAGTGTATAAATTCCTGAACCACAAAGAAATAAAAGGAACACACTTGTTGTCCTCAAATATCTTAAGCGCCAGGGATGCGTCAACTTCCAGTCTCTCGAAACGGTGACCTGCTGCCGTCAGTCTTCTCCCCATCCCAGACAGCACGTCAAGTTCATCCTGGAACAATAAAGAATGCAGCGAAATGCATTACCCTGCAAACTTTTCTCGGAAATAACTACGCTCTGGCCCACCTTAACCCCTTGCTTACTAAGGACGGGTGTCACCCATGCCACCCCATACAGACCATAAAGTCCGACCACAAGTGTGACTCGCGTTTCAGTTTCGGGGTTGTTTAGCACGCTCTTTGGCAGATGGCAAAACCACCCCTGTTGTTCTATGTACCTTGTGTAGTTTGCTCGTTTGTTTTGCTGTTTGACGAAGAGAGAAAGCTCCATTTAGCCAAGAAAAAGAAAAGCAGTTGCTTGCGAGCGTTCACGCTAAAACAACATGGCTTTGACGCGGAGGTTCGCTTTAGCCGACAAAGATATATGAAACCTTCTTTTTGAAACGGATTAATGCTCAGGAATGTGTGACAATGAATACTTCAGCCTCGCCCGTTTTTTCAGAATCAGACGATGGTTTGCTGGGCAGTGACAGGAGTGATGAAAACTATGTGAATCCTGCAAGCATTTCATCAACTTCGGCATCTGTACGTCAGTGGGACTCAGACCAGAAGTCCTGATTTAGAGCAAGAGATGACACCTGGAAGTCGAGGAAACGTTTTTGTCTTATTATAATGAAAATTGCCTGTCTAAAATAAAATTTCGCTGTAAGTTCCTTAAAGAAAAAAAATCAATAAGCAAAGGGTTAACAAGAGCAGCTGGCAAATGCTAGAAAAGCAAGCTTAAAAAGGAGCCTGCACCACCTAAGAGCACGTAAACCGAAAGGAGCTTTCAAAGTCGTGCACTTGTACTCCCAGCACTTTTCGCGTACTGACATCAAGGTGGAACTAAACAATCTTTCGATTCCACGTACCTCCCGAGGTTGCCAGTTCTCAATGTTGAGGTCTATGTTATACACAAAGCTCCCGGAGCGAACTGCAAGGCAAATAGGAGATGACAACAAAAGAAGTCTGCAGTTGGCAACATCCCACTGCACACCACCCAAGGACCTCACCTTGAGGCTGAGGCCAACTGTGCAGCTGCACATAGAAGTTGTCCTTGAAAGCATGCTCTACAATATAGCCCAAGAGGAAGCTGCCTGTCCTCCAAAAGGCCTGTAATACATTACATGCATTATTCAACAAAATGTTGCACAATCTTTATTCTAGCATCACAACACCACCACGACATGGCCGGTATCAGCTTTTCCAATCCAAGTTTTGCCCAATGGAACTAGTACACTATATGTAATACATACTATAGATAGACCTATATATAGATTGGCATTTGAAGGCTAAATCACACAAAACTGTCCGGAGATTTCACTTATAAGTAAGTCACTGAACAATCTTTTTTCTCAGTTTGATTCCCAGAGGGTGCGAAAGCCTTGTCAGGTAACTACGCCTTTTGCTTCAGATCCCTCTACAACAAAAAAAAATCTGGAGACACACACACACACACAAAAAAAGTATCTTGTAATTAATAACTAGGAAGTTCTACATAGACATCACTTCCAAGCTTTGTGGAGTTTGAGCATCACATTAAAACTATAGTCAAATAATTACGAAGTTCACAAACGATTTTGTTTTGCAGCCTTTCATGCAAGACCAGGTTGGTAATCTAAGGCACAAGTAAGTGAATGGAAATATGTAGTAATCAGCAGCCTGCCTTGTTGACGAAGTAGGGATATCTGTCCCTGTAGAACTGGAAAGTGAGTTCACAGTCCTGGGTCAGGGGTCGACACATGTCCCAGGAACGTCCATCAACTTCTGCAATGACTGCTCTTTGCACAAGGCTTTCGTGGATGTCTGTGGCGGCATGCAAGGGGCAAAGTTAGAAAGACATGCCACTTCCAAGCTGATGTCTATGCACGGCGGTCAAAGCTGGAGACGTAGGTTACACACACATGTGCCCTAGGCTCTGCTGGATAGCATGCAGAAGGTTGCCAGAACTATACAGGTGGCGATGGGCCCTCTAGAACAAGTTCAACGGTTGAAATCAATACTTAAAATGCTGCCGGCATAGAAAAGACATCACGCAAAATGATTGCAGCGCCAAGGAGCAAGCTGGGATGCTAGTTCCGCACACAGAACGTGCTGACTTCTTTGCTGTACAGTGCACAGATTGTTGTACACCGCACAGACAGTTGACATGCCTGCTCCTTGGTGTCCAATCGTTTTGCAAAAGGTATATTGACCATGTATGGTCAGTGCATACTCGTTACAAGCACATTACTTGAACGTTACGTGCAAGCCTGCAGCCTTCACTTACGTCTGGCACAGTCGTGAGGCGTCGACAGGTTCTTATTCATCACGAGGGTGCATTGTTCCAGCGGCCCGGTATATTTCACTTCAATCTTTTCCACCCTCGTGATCAAGGCAGACTGGCGCTCCTTCTCCTTGCTGAAGAGTTGGGTACGCTTTTTCCTCACCTCTTCGTTTGTGAGCTTGCTTTGGCCGGCAACCTCGTACGAACAGACTTTGAGGAAAGACAAAACAATAATCCGCACTTAGTAGCACGAACGTTGACCGCTACATAATCAAACAAACCAGCAAATTAATTTTAGTTCTCGAGGTCAAGCCCAAGATGATTCCAAACGAACTAAGCACGTGTTTTCGGCAGCACGGCCTGGGCTGAAATTTTGAAAGTGTGGTGAAAGTTAGCTCGATCTCCTTTCTTGACCATGATATGGATACAAGTGAGGGTCATTTTCGAGCTCAAACACGTGCGGCGTATCAGCTAGGAAACAAGCTAAAGACCAGTACAATCCTTAAAAAGGCTGCTCACAGTTCCTCTGTCTTCCACATGTCCTTCTGAGTGCCGATAAAACGTGCCTAGAACTATTTAAAGACATTCTTGCAGTGAGGGAGTGTGTCTTCAACACTCAACAAACGCCATGCCCGATGCCCGACGACCATGCCGGGATTGATGCCGCTGCTGATGGCGCCAATGGCGCTTCTTGGCCCTCGCAGTGCTCGCGGGCCTCAGGATCGCTCTAATTTCGCGATTTTAAGTCCTTATCAGGTTACATGGGTCCTGGCGCGCCTTTTCAATAGAAATTGTTTATTTTGTAGACAAGCGCAATAGTCGAAATTAAGAACTATCAAACCGAAACTGGGCGAATGCTAACTTGTCCAGACGCAGCCGATGCTACAAGCACGAGCATGCTGACCCTGAACAGTGCCTGTACTGCCTGTACTGCACGAGCGCGCGTGCTTGGCAGGGACGCTGGAAGCCCGGAGCTCGTGCTTGTAGCATCGGCTGCGTCTGGACCCAAGCTGAAACGAAGTATAGTGTCTCGACTCATTTGCATATATTCCTTTATAAAATTGAAGCAAAAAATATCACATCTTGTACGGTACAGAGGAACTCATATTAGCACTTTTACCAATATTCCCAATCTAAATTAATGCTAATTTTTTTTTTTTATTTGGTATGGGTTTTAAGGGGTTTGTAGCGTAGAACCGAGGTTCGTGTTGTTTTACCCCTACGCTTACAGGCAGAGGTGGGCATTTAAGGTTGCCCTCACAGCTACACCCACCTTCAGCCCCCCACTCACCCTCATCCTCAGTCACACTCAACTTCAGCCCATCACTCACCCTCACAGCTACACCCACCTTCAGACCCCCACTCACCCTCATCCTCGGTCACACTCCAACTTCAGCCCTTCACTCACCCTCACAGACCTCACACACTCACGTCCCTCATTGCCCTCACCGTCCTCACACACTCATGGCCCTCGCGCCCCTACTGCCCAAAAAACCCTCACACACTCATGGCCCTCACGCACTCACCGCCCTCATGGTTCTCGTGCCCCTCACTCACCCTCATGAATTTTCCTGGCTCAGAAACTCACTCATCCTCACCTCACCTCACCTGTGAAGATGAGGGTGAGTGAGGGCCCTCGCGAGTGAGGTTAACCGAGGTGCTAAGTGCTTAGCACTTAGCATGCCTTAGCACTTAGCACTAGGGATGTCGCGAACCGGTCGAGTTTCGAGTTTGACTTTTTGGAACTACTTGTGAAAAGTTCGACAAAGGTTAGACTCAGGTTCGACTGCTATGCGCATGCACGACAGGCTGGCCAGTTGGTTTCGGATTGGATGATGATGGCAGCACTGATTGGTTATTTCAGTTAATACAGTACAAAAAAATTAAGTTATTAACTTCTTCAGTGATTAGAATTAGTTTCTTTTAATTGCAACTGTTCATAAAATTAAAATAAACCTTTGCATAGAAAAAAATTCTCCAAACCTAGACATGCTTGTATCAAGGTCGGGCCACACTGTTCACTAAGTGGAACCGGTTGAATTTGGTTAAAAGTTTGAAGGTTCGTCGAACCGGTTCGAACCAGTCGAACCCCGAAAGTTCAACCTAAAAATCCGGTTCGACAAAAGTTTCCGCCACCCCTACTTAGCACCACCTCATAAACTGCCTCGGTCAATGGGTCTTTCGTATTGTGGGTGACTACATATGTGCAGCTTATGATACTTGAACTTTTTCAAAAGAACTTGCACATATTCACTTGTTCTTCCACAGCATTCGAGAAAGCTGTCTGCACAACAGAGATCTAGATCAGCAAAGAATGATAGATAAATACAAATGACCAGAGCTGAGAAAGTTCACACACTTTAATTTCAGATTGTACATTCTGCAACTTGGGTAGCAAAGTTTACAAACCAGGGATATGCCTAGTTTTTCGTTTCATCAAAAGCAGCCAGCCTAACTGCTTCTGGAAGACCGATGTGCCAGGATTAAACACACAGTTCAAACTTGTGCGGAATCACGGCACATCAGGAAATAAAATTATGAGCTATGAGCTTGAAGAAAGCTCTTCACAAAACGAAGACGATAAGTTAAAGTTGCGTGGCATGAGGTGCTAGCATGTTGGTCAATACCATATTTACTCGAGTGACAGCCGCACTATTTATGAACAAGCCCCTTCCGCCTACTTTCCAACAGAACATATATACAGCCAATCATTGCATTGCGCATAAATAACATAGCGAATCACCAGATCGAGAACACGATTCTCCATACAAATGCAATCTTCACAGATGGTATCTTCGCACAAAGACGTTATTTCTGTCCTGTAAACAGCTGGAATCATGCTGTCGATCACGGTGATTGGCAATCTGCGTGCTCCGCGGAAAAGTGAACCCTCAGGTTTTCTTCATAAACAGTGCGGCTATTACTCGAGTAAATACGGTAGCTCCGCTAACACTTTACACGTCCTTCAATTATTTTTGAGAGTCATTGTGCTCTGCTCCTTCCTCATGACGATGCTTGTTGGGGTCATCTGGTTTCATTGCAGGGAAAAGCAGCACCTCCTGTAACACAAACATCACAACATCATTTGCCTACCCCCAGCAATATCAAGCAAAACGGTCTGCACTAAGGAAAATTAAAGGTTTGAAAGTGGAAGGAACCGAAAGAGAGACATCATCTCTGTTTTCTTTTTCTTTTCTTTTTTTTTCTGACGTTTCCACTTTTGAACTTTTTGCTTTTCTTAGTTCAATCTCAAGGTAATTTATACTGTGATCATGGAGTATGTAGTCACAGAGTCTCAGCAATTAATTTTGAGGTGTGCCAAGAAACAAAAAATAAGGGGGGGGGGGGGGTTGTGTTGCATTGATTGGGGGTTAATGGCACATCAGCATATAAGGCTATAATGCACCAAGAGTCTGAACTATTGCAAAAGAAGGGTTAAAGGGAAGAAAGAGTTATAGTAACTGGTGATGTGATAAAACTATGAACATGCACGTATAAACGTGTAAAAGATATGGTCATAAGTTCAGGGTGGAAAATAAAATCACAGTCGGTGTATAAGACCAATATCAGTGAGAAACTGAAATATTCGATCATGTGAAATGAGTGGTTCATCACATAGAAGCAGGGCTATGTGCAGTGGGACATGTTCTTTATATAGTTGCGCGAAGTGTTTGCGACGGTGCACAGCCCTTCACCGAGCCAAACAAGGGGATAGGTAATGTGCCATAACAAGAGTGGCTTGGCTGACACAGCTACACTACCAGTGCTGCCGGGAAACTATAACCAAGTGTGGATCTGGACGAGGGTATCTGTCACCACCCAAGGTTAGCACTTGCCACCGAAGAAGGTGAAATAAGAAGGAAGAGGAGAAGAAAGGTAAAGAAAGGAGGTGGAGAAAGGCAACTGACTGAATCATCCTGGTCGAGCCAAGCCCGGAAACTTGTCTACGAGAAGCAGGGGCCGAAGTGATATATTGCCTCGCCCGGGGGCCCCGAAAGGTCCAAACATACCCCAGGCTCAGCTCCCCAACCACCAGGATCCCCCTTTCCCCAGACACGGATTAAGCCACACACAGCCAGGCGTGGGTGGACAAACCCACACGGCTCGAGGTTTGTAGTGACGCCATTCACTAAGAACCTACTAAACTAGATGCCCCCTGCGTGTGGGCATGGCGGCCCACGTGGCTGGGGTCCGTGGTGACGCCACTCACCAAGCACCTCACACCTAAGGTGTGAGTGCCCCCTGCGAAGGGGGGGGGTGTTAACAGGAGTTGCCCCAAGCCAAAGAAACTGTAAAGGACCGGCAATAAAGTGGTTTCGGTAGTAAAATCCAAAATCCTGCAAGTCTTCCAATTGGCTCGTTTGGTACAGCTGATGAGAAGCGTCAACAGAGACAATGACAGCTGCCAAAAATGTATGTCCTTGAGTAAAACAATATTTAATCAATGAACATTCCACCCGAGGTCCTTCCAACTGAGCTTCAATTCCGCCTGTTTATTTTCCTCTGTCAGCTACAACATGTGATGCTTTCAAATGAAAGCCTGACATGGCCACATTCATGATGTTTAGAGAAATTAGACCAAGCATGCTTATTGAACAGTGAGCTTTTAGGGGTGAAGCTCCTTAGGGTCTAGCCTTGTCCGTCCGTACGTGCTCACATAAAAAGAAAAATGTTTGCGCAGTAGACAGGATTCGATCCTGTGCGGGGAGACTCTAATGGATTTCTAGTCCATCGCCTTAACCACTCGGCCATGACTGCGGGACGAGTAGGGGGCTCTGAGATGTGGTAGTAACTCAAGAGCTGGGGATGTCATGGATGAAACGTTGCATGTAGCCGCTCAACGTCTATACAGGAGAGGGCGCTGCGGTCAAATGCGTATATAATCGTGTTAAACTTTGCATGCATTGGCTCAACGTTTATAGACGAGAGGGCGCTGCGGTCAAATGCTGAAATGCATATAAAACCATGTTTCATACCACACATTCTCTTTCTGACATGGACCGTTGACTTAAGCGGTGGAGATGCATTCCCACGGCTTCTAGCAGATCCAAGCTGATCCGCTAGAAGAACCACTGGCTCTGCATTTCACCGACCATAAAGCAGTAATAATGAAGTCGAAACGCAACCCGGAACTGAGCACTACCTATGAGCAATAAAAAAAAAATCAGCACCATCAGCACTACCTATGAACAATAAAATAAGTATCATCAGCACCACCAGAACTTCACCCCAATCAACATCATTCACTACGTAGAGATGCGGTCTTTTTTTTCTTTTTTTTTTCTGCT
The DNA here is from genome assembly GCA_037355805.1 of Ixodes ricinus. Taxonomy (NCBI): domain Eukaryota; kingdom Metazoa; phylum Arthropoda; class Arachnida; order Ixodida; family Ixodidae; genus Ixodes; species Ixodes ricinus. The sequence goes on along the minus strand of JAZHYW010045330.1, from coordinate 199,451 downwards.
CCACTCGCCAATATATTGCGAAGTCTTATTTCAGGGACCTCAACTAGAACACTATGTATAATTAACAAGAACCTGTAGAAGAATAACTCACCTTGATGTTGTTTGAGTCGGTGAGGAACATGACCAGGCGATCGATGCCCATGCCCCAGCCAGCTGTTGGAGGCAGGCCATACTCCAGAGACGTGCAGAATGTCTCATCCACCAACTGAGCTTCATCATCACCAGCCGCTTTGTCCTGAAAGACCATAGTCCTGTCATGTTCAAAATATATCACACCTTTTACCGAACAGTTAGATCTTCCTTGTAGCTTTTCCTATCTTCTGGAATTCACCTGTTTACACAAAAGCCCCCTCATACGGAGAGGCACCTCACATTTTCTAAGTTTAATATCAGAGACAGCAAACAGGTGCAATTAGAAGCCTGAAGTCCCCTTCATAGGGTATGTTTCTTATCTGTTTGCCACACCCAACTGATTTCCAACACCTAATAATTTTTTTGTGCCTCAAATCAAGAATTAGTTTTATGTTTCAGCCGACAGGATAGGCAAAATCTCGACTCAAAATCTCACAAATAAAGAGCGTAAATTTCCTCTAGAATAGAGCTCTTGCGGACATCCTCCGAGACAAAGAGGAGACCCGAAAGACTGACCTTGGCCTGCTGCTCAAAGCGCTGCCTCTGCACCAGGGGGTCGTTGAGTTCCGTGTATGCATTGACCACCTCCTTGCGGGCAATGAAGAGCTCAAAGCGCTCCGTGAGGCCCTTAATGGACCGGTGCCACTTGGACAGCGGGCTCATCACTTCCGGGTGGTCGCACAGGAACGTCGGGTTCACAAACTGCTCCTCCAGGAAATGGCCCACCAGCTTGTCCAGTAGCCGGGCTGGCGTGCGCGGCGGGGTACACTCCACCTGGTGCTTCACGCAGAGTTCCGACAGGAGGGACGTAGACTCTGCACAGCAGAAACACAAATGAAATGTTACAGTTCTCAAGAAAAAAGACATCGGGGAAAAATTGGCAATCTAGTGCACACAACATAGAGAGAACAAAAATAAAGTATCACATAAGTAGGGTTCTGCGTCTCAAAGTTCTTTTGTTTCTTTTTTAATTGGGTGTATTTTTTGGGGGGTTTAGTTTTCTCTTATAGATTCGGTGTTTTTGTGTAAATTGGGTAAGTCATAACCAATTTACACAAAAAAACACTGAATCTGTAAGAAAAAATTAAACGCCCCGAAAAAAAAATATACCCCCAATTTCGAGAAAAACAAAAAACTCCGCAAACGCAGATTCCTACACATAAGCAACTTTTTTTCTTATTACGATTTTGAAACAATTTAAAATTCTGACCAAAAGTGTGGGTAAGTTATGGAGTATATATATAGACTGATCCCAAGAATCCCTTCACAGCTGCATGTATGCTTGCTACCATTACGTGGGTGCAGTCAACAGTTGAACCCACTATAGTGATTCGTGCGACATACCGCTGACCAGTGGTTTTGTAGACAGTCTTCTCGTTGGATGTCCTCCGACCCATTTGAAACCCCACAACATAATTCCCAATGATATAAAAAAATTCTCTTCCACATTATCTGCTGCTTATAAAACCTGAATCCCTCCATACTCCGATGTGTGCAAGCATTACGCCGAAGACAAGAAACTGTTTATAGAATGCAAAAGGCAAAGACGACTATCGTGCTGTCCGCATGCCTCACCTGGAGAGCTCAGGTTTTCCGGCGAAGGCAGCGGGGTCCCCAGGGCCTTCTCGAGGTCGGGAAGCATCCGCACCCGCCGGAACGGAGGAGTGAAGTCGATCTCGACAGCCTCACCGTCAGGGCCGTCCGGATGGTAGGTCACCTTGTACGATCCCGTCAGGGACTTCACCATTCCTGATGAGAGACCGAGCCAAACCGGAAGTAAATGCAGAAAATGCCATAGAGAATACCACAAGCTGTCGCGGTCAGCAATCTCGGAACCCACCTGAAAGCATGACCTCTGTTATGTTCATCAGGTCGTTGTAGTCGGCGTAGGCCATGTAGAACTCGCAGGTGGTGAACTCAGGATTGTGCGTCAGGTCAATGCCCTCGTTACGGAACTGGCGTCCAATCTCGTAGACCCGATCCATGCCACCGACCACCAGCATCTGTTGCCAGGACATCAAGAACTGCTCCTCAAGCTTTGCTCTTAACTTACATCCCTTTCCCAAATTCCTTAAAGGCAACTCCACTCAATTCCAAGAATTTCGGAGTAATGGGTGCTTCCACCATTGTCTTCATTCGTTTCCCAAAAATTTAAATATTTCTCGTGTCATCTTCCTTAGCACGGAATAGCAAACCGAACCCGAAACTTGTGCTGCAGCGCGTCCTTTGTATCTCAGCTGACTCTGCATCCAACACCACTGCGGCCTGAGCACATCATTTATAAATGCAGTCAAAGTTTGTAAACAAAACATTACCTGGAGAGAGGGGGGTATGCTACGTCAGAATTAACGATATTAACCTCTAGTGTACTCCTGGTGCGGCATGTTCCTATATGCTGCAACCGGTGCACAGGCGCAAGCATGTCCCGTGAACTATGAATCATGCCGCTAGAACATCTATCTGTGGGCTATGCCCAGAAAGGTAAAAACCACCCGAAATAGAAATGTCTCCGACAAAGTTAACCCTGCCACACATCACAAGCCGAATTTAGCAGATTTCGGTGACTCGGTACTTTCCAAAATTTGTTGGCCATTTTAATAAACACTTAGACAAAATTACTGTATAGTATCCAACTACTCAGAAGAACAGACAGAGAAGAGTGGCACGACTGGGCATGAAAACAATGAAACACATAATGTGCTCTCCAAACAAACGTGAGCGAGTGAGGTAAGAAAGACAGGCAATTAAAGGTGAACATCCTAGTCGACATGCACCGGAACACTGTGAAACTTTTGAGATGGCGTCAGCACTTTCATGTCTGGGAAATATGACCGATAGTTTCAATCTCAGATCACAACTAGGATGCCTGTAGACTGTAGCAGGATTGCAACAGGGACCAGCAGACAAGAACATATGAAAGCAAGCAAAAGAATGTTGCCCAACCTTCAGGTAGAGCTCAGGTGCAACCCGCATGTAAAGGTCCATGTCCAGCTCGTTATGGTGTGTGATGAATGGCTTCGCAGTGGCACCACCAGGAATCATGTTCATCATGGGAGTCTCCACCTGCCACCAGATGCAACAAAATGACACGAGACATTTCCAGTAATTCCCCTCACACACCAAGGAACTATTCTTTCTTTACAACAGTGCATGCTACATCTTGGCACCAACACAACATCGGCTTTCTGACGCTCTACTCATATGAATTCCTGTTAAACAAACATTTTATAACCTACCGTAAAACACCGCACAAGCACCCACTTCGTTCAAGTGCCCACTATTAACATTTCCCAAACTTAGGAATTCTCCAAATTATATGTTAAGTGCCCGATTTGACCGGACAAGCGCACATCATCTAGATTGACCCAGTTTCCAGTGAAAGTGAGTGGGCACTCCCCGGTATTTTATGGTTACTTGGGCCCCAGATAAGAATCAGTCCACTACACTATGTACCTAGTAGTTTGGATCCTAGTAGCCTACCAGATGCAACAACGAACTTACTAGGTATAATGCAATCACTTGTGCGTGTTAACTGTTGTGCTCTGAACGTCATCAACTGCCATCAGGCAATGCTGCCAAGCATGAAATGGGGCTTTTTAGGAAAGAGGAACTCACCTCAAGGAACCCCATGGAGTCGAAGAACTTGCGGACATAGTTTAGCACCTTGGAGCGCATAATGAATTTCTGTCGAACATTCTCGTTCATGATCAAGTCCAGGTAGCGCTGCCTGAACCGAGTTTCCTGTAAGGACAAGGCAAATATAAGTCATCACAGAAGCCACAACTACGAAATAATGCAGACAGTCAAGGTTAGCAGAAATGGACTGATGGTTGAACAGCAAGTAGCACATCCTACCTTGTCCTTGAGACCAAAGTGAAGGTGTGGAAGCATGTGAAGACAAGGGGCCAGCAAAACCATTTCCACGGGGACAATGCTCAGCTCTCCCTTTTCGTCTTGCCTTGAAAAATAAAAATAAAGAAAAAAGATTGTAGATTAAGTGGAGAAAGTAGCAAAACCAACACCTGCCAGAAATTGCCTTTTGTCCTTCAAAACGAATGTCTACTTTCTCCAGCTTGCATCAAACCGCTTGAAAATACTCTATGATTTCACCTGGATGTCCAATGCAGCCAAGGATGTCTCCTCTTCTCAGTTTGGCATTCATCTTCACAAACGCTTCCTCCGAGCTGTAATACCTGTACAGAAACAAAAAGCACAAATATTTATTTCCTTCGGTCACCACCATTCAATTGACGCCATAGAAAACCTGCCGAAAAAAAGTTGCAAGGCACCTCTTCTGTTCGGGATCCCACACTGAGTCAAGTCAAGTCGGCTAACCCGAATAACCTTGGCAGTGATAGAATGGTCAATTGCGCAAACAACTGCCTCGAGCGAATGACTCTTAGGTTCTAATCGTCGGAGATCGCCAAACAAGATTCAGAAGGATGGAAAGGAACTCACGAGGCGTTGGCCATGACCTGGATCTTGGTTCCTTCGCCGCGAAGGTCGTAAAAGATGAGCTTGGTCCCAGATTCACGCTTGGCGTGAACTCTTCCAGACACGGACAGCCGGACGTCTGTCAGCACCTGGCCCGCCTCGAGCCCCTCGTAGAGCTTCACAAACTCGGTCAGAGACGTCGACACGTGGAACTTGTGAGGGTACGGGTGATCCCCGGCCTCCTTCAGTTGGGCCACAGCTGCTGATCGCAGCCGAAAGAACTCCTGGAGCATGTGAGAAAAATGGCAACCTTCAAGTAGGGCGGGATATTTTGGGTCTCAAATCCGGCTCCACGCCATCAATGTGAAGCCAAGGGTAGCCCTGGGGATTCACATTGAACCTGGTTTTGTTCCGAATTCAAGAACTGGACGAGAAGCTAAGGACCGTTCTGGTGAGCTATCTTAAATCTTGAATACTGCACGCGATTTACTTTTTGTGGTTGCTCAATTTCTGCAAATTCCACAAATGAAAAACAAAGATTTATATTTAAAAAAAATTACGTGTACCTAGTAAATAACCCTTATTGGGGTGAAAAAGAAATATAGAGAATGAAGGCGAATTGCAACTGAAGTCAAACATAATTTATGCGACTAGCCACGGGTCTTTTTCGAGCCGCCTGATAAAGTTGTCCGGAGTTGAAATACCAATATACGTGAAAATTCCACTAAATGTAAACAACAAAAAAAATATATATATATATATATATATATATATATATATATATATATATATATATATATATTTGTAATGCCACCAGACCTTAAGAGTATGAAAATAAATAAATAATCACCTGCTGCGTGCATCTGCAAAAGCTAAATATGAAGCTTGTTAACACCACAGCTTCGGCTAGTTGGTTTTCCATGTTTTAGTACTTCACAGCGCATTTAGGTCTGCACTGCCGGGATTGGGTGTGCGGCACAACTACACAGTTGCACCGTGCTAGACCGAAGCAACAACCAGCTAGTAAGGGAAATAATTGAAGCGAAGCATATTGCTAAGCTGGACGATGGATGCCCGTGAGCAGCAAATCTCTCACCTTATCTGCAAAAGAATTGGCTTACCTTACCTTAAGATGATAATCGCGGACTATTTTACGAATTCGTTTTAATAGGCGGAAAGGAAAAAAAATTACAAAACAATTTCCAGATTTTGTTTTAACAATAAGAAGAAAACGAAGAAAAAATACAAAGAGTTGTGAGTTCAGCGCTGTGTGCATGTTTTTGTGTCTGTAATTGAGTGAGGGCCTGCTTTTGTGAGACGTTTATGCACTGTGAAGTACTAAATATAAAGCCAAAGCAATTTCTAGAAGTGAACTCGGCATATGTCAGTAAAACTTTACCCAAGGTCACAGGCCAAAAGATGGCATCCACTAACCATGGTAATGCAATGCCATACAAACATTACATCAACCAAAGTTACAAAAAAAAAAAAAAGAACACTTTAAAGTGAGATGTAGCTGATTGGCAGGTCCGGAGTTCTGGCTGAGGCGGCTGGGCAGATCCAAAATGGTTAGTAAAGAAGCCTACAAACAAAACGCACATTGGGATCCATGGTTTCTTCATCCTGAGCTGCAGCTGACTCGGGCTTTGGCCCTCCGGCAGATGCTTTCTCAGACTCTTGCTCCTCTTCAGTTTTCTCCTTCTCTGCTTTTTCCTTGGCCTTCTGTTCTGCCTTCTGCCTCCGCTTGAGTTCGCTGCAATCGAATTAAGCACACACAATGTATACAAATGACCAAACTCATCAAATACTGCAAGCTCCGTAAACAAGAAACATTTAGGTAGTAAGGCTATACTCTATAGCGGTGGTTCTCAACCATCGATGCTTCGCGGACCCCTTGTGGATCGGCGGAGATGATGGAGGACCCCATTTGTGGTGAGAGGAGAAGAAAGGTGTAGGTTAAATATAATAATGATGTAATAAATAGATATAACTAAAGGCTAGTGTGAAGTAGACCTCTCTTATTGACATACACACGTGAAAACTCCGCCCGAAAACTGAAACATTTCTTCTCGACCTGAAAAAAGGCAACTTTTATTAGCCGAGCTTGATTGATGAGGCAGGGCTTCGCGAACATCTTAAATGCCTCTCGCGGACCCCTAAGGGTCCGCAGACCCCCATTTGAGAACCACTGCTCTATAGCAAGGATGCCATCACCTTAGCAAGCACCATTTCATCTATAAATCTTTTAGAGCACACGAGCTATTTTATGAATGAAAGAGACCAAAGACTAAGAAAAAATAAGTAAAACGCCGACTACATAGAGCTGTGAACATGCGAGCATGGCAGCTCGAGGGTAAAGCAGCACCAGTGACATCACTCAAACAAGGGGTCATTTGCTTCAGAATCAGGCATAATGTATCTTTTTAGGCGCGTGCCTAAAAAGGTACATGTTCAGTCTCATCTGCATTTCACTCAACCCAATCTGAAATATCTGGACACGATCAAAAACGAAAACGACCCACTAGCAGTGCTCACTCCACTCTGCCATTCTTTGTTTTCCAACCCTACTCAGTGGGCACAAACATTGCTCACTAAGAAGGATGTTACCATTCACTAAAATGTCGCATAAGGTAATTCAGTAGTTCCCAAAGATGCACATTACCTTCAGAAAGTGTACCAAGAGACCCTTAAGCACAACAAACTTTACAACTTTAACAAACAAAAAATTATCTCCTCGCACAGTGCCTAAAACACATTCAATGCTGAAACCATAACTGTCACGACTCGCACTTGGTAAAGCACGGATGTCGAGTTGGAATGGTGTCACTACTACATCTAACAAAACTCTGCACCAAATGTTGACTTCAACTGAAAGCAATGCAACTAGGTTACAAGTTGTGCCTCAGAGATCCCTCAAGGAAGGGACCACACCGAATCCAAGTCCTGGACCTTGCGTCCCAGAGGCTATAATGGAACATCTATAATGAACATCAAAGCTAGGGAGCTAAAACAAACCAAAAACTGCTCCTTCTCTACAGAAGATTATAATTGTGAAAACTGTGCCACACAGTTTAACTCCTCGTTCCGGGAGATTAGTGTACAGTAAAGAAGCAAGACAGTAGTATCATGCACGAGTTTTAATTATTCCAATTACATTTCTACAATAAGAAATTTTGATTTACTGTTTCTGATGGATGCAATGCAGCTAACATGCTCTGTTGTCGGATCCCTATCGTTTCGTCGAAACACATCTCGTGAAAACACATTTCGTGAAAAACAGATTTCGTGGACAACTTTTCATTGACAAGCATTTCATGAATATACTATGTTTCGTGGAAGCTTGTTTCGTGGACACATGCCCCTGCAAAGTTTCAGTCGACAACATTTCTTTTTTTTTTTTTTACTAAGTTGCTAAAGGTTATTGCGTGATTTACTGAGGCATGTTTACCGAAGCGTAGAGGCCCACCTCCTCTCTCTCCCACTGTAAACCAGGCGAGACGCAAAAAGTTTGTTGCAAAAACAGCAGAGTTGTGTTCGACGAAACGTCGCAAGGTCTGTCAATGAAGCAACTAAGGAAGCCTTCCAGAAATGAAACAAACTGCCGATGAAACGTTGCATGTTAACGAAATAATCTGTCGATGAAACATTGTTCGATGAACTGAATGCCAGTTTGTTGTCATTTTGGCATGGACCTCGTGACATTGGACTTCTCTGGATCATGTAGGTAAAAGGTAAAAAGATGTTGACCAATCACCAACCTCGAAGCCCGAGATGCCAGTCCCACAGTACAAACGCGACTTGAGATAGCCGACGGACAGACACTCGTCTGCCATGGGAGCAGACGGCTGTACCGTAGCAGGCGCTGGCACACTGGTCTCAAGGACATCACCTGGGCCGTGCCAGACCATTGTCTAAATTTTTGCATCATGATTTCTCGAGGTACTACTTTCAAGTCTGTGTACTTTTTGTTGTTCACAAAGACAAGAGTAGGAGCAGTTTTCGTAATTTTTCAGCAAGGTCTTTGCTAGAAACGAAGTCATTCCAAAGGTTTTGTACGCCGTCATATCATAACTGAGTGACTGCGGAACACTACTAGAAAGTTGCCCAATCGTATTACCTCGCTGATTTGCATTATAGACAAGGGGCGATACCGAACTCGCGCAATTCTTTCATGTGTTGCGCGAGAATATGCGCAGCAGTCTCCCCACAGCGTTGAGTCGTCGTTGTAACCAGACATTCTAGCAGACGATCACCGACGCGGAAACGTTGTTCTGGAGCGAAAGTTTAAACTAGGAAAAGCAACAACAACAAAAAAATGTCTGTGTATTTTCGTTTCTCTTGCGCTGTACGAGGACGCCGACACCCCCTAAGACACGTAGTTATAAAAAGCGCAGATGATGGCAAAACACGTGGATACGCGATCGGCCATTTATGGTCCTTCCAATCGTGCCAACAATAACCACATCCTACTGCTGCCATGTACTAACGATCAAATGATAACATTTGCGCGCTTCCTTTGTTGATTTAGTACAAATAAACGTGCTTACTTCTTGCTTAGCGGTGTGCCGGCATCAGCCATTTTCGGTGTTTGAACTTTGAACGCGTGTGCGTGTGTCAGAGCGCTGTTAACTGCTTTTGGCCAAAAGTCAGTAGTCAGTGGCCAAAGTCGCCAGGACGCGGCCTAAAAGTCGCCAGTTTTAGCGAAAAGTGATTATGCTTTTTCGGAATTTTTGTATTCTTTGACTGGATAAGATACGTGAAGGTTTTTATTATTTTAAAAATATATACTAAATTACTTTCTGCGGTGACGAATCAAGTGCTCGCCAACACCTTGAGTGTCTCAAGTGGATCTCAGGAACAAGCAGCGTTGGGAAGATCGCATGGCTGCATGCACTCATTCTCAGTAGAACAAATCTGCTTCATCCTTATCGAGCAAAGCTGCTCGCTTCAAAACGCGCTTTTGTTTGTTTTTTTTTTTTTGCGATGATTACTGGGGATTTTTTTCCCTCTGATTGCGTCTGTATGCGCTCATTAGCCGTACCGCGAAGCTCTTCCCGCGTCCTCGGTCGCTACGAGATCAGCGATTATCCGTGCCCGCTGCGCTCGCTCCGCTACACGGAACTCTACAGTCCAAGGCCATCGGCGCTCAGCGCGCAGTGGCGGATTCGTAGCGCTGCGGGCTAGCGGACACACGGTCTACGAAATCGCTATTCATAAGCCTGTGTAGACAATCGGTCATGAAGCCTCGCCCTCTCGAAGGATCGGCCCCCAAAGGAAGGGCCCAAGGCTTGGTCTACCGCATACCATGTAAAGATTGCCCGGCCTCATACTGCTCATACGTTGGCGAAAGTTAGAACTTCGCCGAAAGGCTTACGCGACACAAATACGATGTCCGGAAGAAGGATGTGGAGGCAAGCGCCCTCAAGGAGCACGCAGAAGCAGCCGGCACACCGCCACAGGCGACTTCGAGGAAGCACCGTGGTGGCCTTGGAGGAATTGGAAAGCGGCTCTTCGTTGAGTCTTGGTTCATCCAACGCACAAAGGGGAAAGTAAATCGCTCTTCGCCCTCCCTGCCCAGCAGCTACGTTTCGGGACTGCGTGACGTTAGCAAAGCTCCGTACATCCGTACGTGCATTTAACCGATTTTTTTTTTTTTCGTCACTCATTCGTGAACAAGAGACCGAACTGGTCCCGAAACGTCGGGTAAATGTTTATAAGTCTTTTTGGTTAGAGTCCCTATTTTTCGCCTAATGTCTATTCCTAACCAGGCAGAGGGCTGTCGAAAGTTTTGCTTTCAAATCCCTGAAAAATGAAGCGGTTCTAAATGATTCGGGGTTTGAGAATGACTTCGTCTTCGCGTCAACCAACGTTACCTCGCATCACCCCGCTCAACAGCGACAACTGTCTGCTTTTTCTTCTCCCTTCCCATCTCCTCTGGAGAGAGAAGCAATAAAGTTGAAAGCTGTCCACTGGAAGCAGCCGGAGAGCTATCCCACTGACCCATTTTCTTTTTTTCTTTTTTCTATCTTTTTTTTGAGACAAGGATTATGCGTTTACGAGTTTTCTTAGCGAAAACCCGTCTACGTAGCTTTAGCAACGGCCCTGGTTAGCTCAGTTGGTCTGGTAGAGCGCTCCACTGGAATTTGGAAACTGAAAGGTCCCTGGTTCGATACCATATACCAGGACCAGGCGGATTGTTTCGGTCGCGCAAAAGTCACCGACCTGTGTTTGGAGAATTGTCTTTGTCCTTTGTTCCCCTTCTCCAGGGATTATTATTGTCATAACTTCTAAGACCAATTTTCGCAAATTGCGAAAATTGGTCTTGTTTATTTTGGGGAAGGGCGGGAGGCTTCATGTGTTTGTCTTTACAGATTTAGGCTAGGTGGCGCAAGCTACCCCCTTACCAAGGGTATAGCCAATAATATCCATCCACCCGAAGGCACTGTGTGAAGGTGTCAACCACGTGTTAACGTGCATTCCGGTCTCCCGTTAACCTCTTTGTTGGTCGCTGCGGTAACAATAATTTTGGTGCAATGGCTGTGGAGCCCATTCTCGCACGTATAATTACCAGAGCCAAGCAAGCGGACGCACTGATCGCCACCCTAGTCACTCAAGTGGAGTCGCTACGTGCTGCTAGAATCGAGCAGTATACCCAATCTGAGTGCGCTCGTCTGCGGAATGAAAACGAAGCCCTTCACCGTGAAGTTCAGGTCTGGAAGGACCGGCTCGTCGCCGCTGAAATCTGCAACGGAGCAGTGCAAGTATCGACCTCGTGTACTGCCCCAAGTAAGCCTGAAGCTGATAAAATTAGCGGTCAAACGCCGGTTTCTCAACAACCGGAAGCTGGAGCCGGCGACCAAGCTAAAAAACGAGCCAACGCATCAAAGTCAGAGTCGAAGCCACCGCCATCCAAAAAGGAGAAACCGGAACCCAAAAAGAAAGCAGATGACGCGGATGACTCGAAGCCGGTGGATGTCAGCCGTCTAGATCTTCGCGTTGGTCGCATCCTGACTGCCCACAAACATCCAGATGCAGACGCACTTTATGTGGAGCAGGTTGATGTGGGTGAAGAAAAACCAAGAACAGTTGTCTCGGGTTTGGTCAGGTTCGTACCACTGGAGCAGATGCAGAACCGCATGGCCGTGCTCATGTGCAACCTGAAGCCCGCCAAGATGCGCGGCGTTACTTCTGAAGCCATGGTGATGTGCGCAAGCACGCCTGACAAGGTGGAGATCTTGAAGCCGCCCCAAGATGCTGTGCCTGGGGACAGGGTCACCTGTGTGGAGTTCCCGGGTGCTCCAGACGCTCAGCTAAACCCAAAGAAGAAGATATTCGAGCAAGTCGCACCAGACTTGAAGACCGATGGAGAGAGGAGGGCTACCTACAAGGGATGTCCTTGGGTTGTGCTCGGCAAGGATGGCCACATCACTTCCGAAACGCTGACTAACGTTCAGATAAAATAGATTAGTGAAAACCTGCAATGCTGTACCACAGAATAAGAATTGTCTCAGTTTTCAGTCCACGTCTGTTTCTAAGAGACTGAAGTGCCTGCAATATGACCGAGACTTGTTGCAGTGCTGTGTAAATTCATGCTCAGTCTTTATCCCAGACATACCAGATAAGCATTTCTAAAACCCAAGACGGAAGCTACAAAGATGGGGCAAACACAAGAGGTCTCAAACACAGCTACTAAATTTTCTTCAGGTCACTTCTTTACACCCATCATCTCCACGCCACCCTCCACTTGCACACGGCCCAATCGTTCACTACAGTTTATAGACTACAAAAGATGGTCAAAGGACCATGCCATCTACACAATGGCCTAGGTCACTTCCATTCACCAACAAAACATCTTGAACGCTTGCAGTCGTGAAAAAAACTACACAACGACCAAGGTCAGTTCCATCCACCAACAAAACATCCCCAACACATTTTTTTTTTTTTTTTTACGATTGCAAGCGTTTGGGATGTTTCTTCTGTGGATGGAAGGGACCATAGCCATTGTGTAGAGGGCGAGGTCCTTTGTTTCTTGCAGACCTTTTGATCATCTTTTGTAATCGTGTGTAAACTGTGGTGAACCATTGGGCCATGTGCAAGTGGATCGTGGTGCCACTTCCATCCACCGACAAAACATCCCAAATGCTTGCAATTGTAAAAAAAAAAAAAAAAGTGTTGGGTATGTTTTGTTGGTGGATGGAAGTGACCTCGGCCATTGTGTAGATGGCGCAGTCTTTTGACCATCTTTTGTAGTCTCGTATAAACTGTAGCGAACGATTGGGCCGTGTGCAAGTGGAGGGTGGTGTGGAGATGACAAGTATAAAAGAAGTGTCCTGATGAAAATTTAGTGGCCATGTTTGAGAAGTCTTCTGTTTGTAGCCTCCGTTTTGGGTTTTAGAAATGTTTAACTTTAACCAGCTCGCCTGCCTTACTACGTTATCTTCAAACTTGCCAGATCTCCTTTGTTTGTTGGCCATATAAATTACAAATATTTTTACATTTGAATTCTCAGCACTTGGTATAACAGATTGCAGCTGCTATACCAAGCTATATCAGACGTGTGTGGCATATCACGACTATGTGAACCTTGCAAATGGATACATTTATTAATGGAAAGTCTTAAAATGCAAAACATATACAAGTTTTTTTTCTTTTAATTTTTACAGATTTGTTTAAAAAATGCTGTGAAAGCTACACTTATGCAGTTTGTGCAGGCGAGTTATACAGCCAGAGGCGCAGTAGGGCGCTAAAGTTGCCACTCGTGGAGCAGGTACAAGGCCAGGCACCTCGTAAAAGACTGAAAAATTGCGCGGGCGCTTCACCGCTAGCCTTGTACCTGCTCCACGAGTGGTAACTGTAGTGCACTACTATGCTTCTCACACGCTCAAAGTCTCTGAAAATTACTGATTTAGGGGTTTTGGACGACGCTCAGCAAGTTTCCAATTGGAACCATATGACTATTTTCATTAATTAAAAAGTTAATTAAGGAACTTTACTTAGTTAGCCAACTGATCATTGTGATTAGCCCCCTATTCTATGTCCCCCTGGCCATTTAACTCACCTGCACAAACCACATAAGTGTAGCTTTCACAACTTTCTTTAAAGCAAACCTGTAAAGCTTAAAAGAAAACAAAAAACTATATAGATGGCAGTACATTGTACATAAATATGCAGTATAACACAAATTCATTGCAACTCTGGGTCCTTCATTATTCATATAAAAATAGTGCATTCACTTTTCCCAAAACCTAAAGGCCTGTTCACACTCTTGCAACCGAGTACAACCGAGAGAGGAGAGATCTGTTAAAACTTCTTAAAATTTCTTAGAACGAGGGAACACACTGACATTGTGGCGCCACCTATGCGGTGACCCTGGAACTGCATTTCCGAAGAGCGAAGGTTTTTCGGGATTTCCGAGGTCAAATGTGCGTAATACCCATAAGAAAGGCTCGTTTATAACATTGACAAAAGTTTTCGAGCCAAGAAAGAAAGGATAATGCGCGAGAGAAATAAAAAATATGCCGGACCGCCAAGTTTACACTGCTACCCAATAGATGGCGTCAGTGTGTCCTCTGGTTTAAGAAGTTGTAAGGAACCCAGTTTTAAGAGGTCGCAAGAGTGTGAACGGGCCTTTACACCCAAGCATGCCAATAGCACTAGTGGTTAAACACTTTTAAGCAACAACAAACTATAACTGCACTTGTAAGAACTGGACGGAGCAGGATGTTTTCAAGTAACAAAACTGCAGCATAGATGCATGCCCAGAGGGAATTTTCCACCTTCAAAAGAGTCCACGTAGGAATGCAATAGGCACAATCGAAAACATCTGTCCTAAAAGGGTAGTAAAATAGAAACATGATTGTACTGTTCTGTGCAGAAAGCAGACAGGCAAAGGAAAATGATTGGGTGGCTTTGGCAGCTACTAGTAGAGCACTGCACGGGCCGGGTCCGAGTAGAGTCTTTACTGAGCGGTCGGCTGGATTTCGGGTGGAGGGGGGAACCTAGAATTCCGGCCCGTGCAGTGCTCTAGCTACTAGGTCCACACTCAAACATGTCACGTCATTGAAATACTTGCCGAGAACCAATCTCCATTCACTCCTAAGCTGACACGGCAGTGGAAGGTACTATGTGCTGCACATCACACTTGCAACCGAGTAGGACAGAGAGACAAGACCGGTTTTAAGCCCCTTGCAACGTCTTAGGACCGGGTGCGCTGCTGCGGAGCTGGTCCTAAGACGTCGCAAGAGGCTCAAAACCGGTCTTGTCTCTCTCGGTCGTTCTCGGTTACAAGTGTGTGAACAAGCCACCAGAACAATGCTTACTAACACATAAAAAGATAAAAACGTCGGGTGGGTGCTTCCAGTGTATGTCGGCTCCTTGTGTAGCTCGAGACAGACCTTGAGCAACACAACATCAAGATGTCAGTCTTCGGGGCTCTCATGCGACTGACGCCGACAGGAATGAGTGAACTCCAGGCTCTCGTGAACGAGTCGTAGTAACGCGTAGTGCTCCCGACGAACGGGGAGTAAGAAGGGTCCTTCGTTACCGCTGTCGGAGCCCGAACTGGGACTCGGGGCCGCCGCCTGTTCGTCGTGCCTGCGGTCGCGACAAGGGCAGGCACAGACCTTCACTTCGATCACCCTGCGCGCAATGTCGCGCCCCTCGGGTGACTGGAGGATGAAGACGACCTCGGTGGCTTTCCGACCCGGACTCCCAGGGCAGCTGTTGCGGCACATGAAGGCCAGGTGGTAGGTGAAGGGGTCGTTGCTGGCGGCCTCCGGTGCCTCGAAGGGCAGGCACAGGCATTGGCGGCCCCCGTTGGCCTCGTCCAGACAGTACCGGGTTCGTGGGTGGTCGCAGCGGATCCAGTGGCACGGGAACGGATGTTTGCCGCTTGGCAGCTGGTTAGAGCCGTCTTCGAGTCGTGCGTGCGCGGAGCAGCGCTCCACGTTGTGTCGCCTAAACTCGGAGTCCAGAAAGACGCCCACCACGCAGACGACCGAGCCACGTGGTGGGGCTCGCTCCGTTATGAAGTGCACGGAGCAAAACTCGTTCATGTTCGTGTACAGCTTCCGCTTGGCGTTGGAGTACGTCCAGGACGTGCTGTTTCTCACCCCTCGGGCTTGACGAAGACGACTCTGAAGCCATAGTCCCCGCCCAGTCGGCCACAGCCTCGTTGACGCTGGTCGTGTTGGGGCTCGCTGACGCGGTGGCCATCGCCTGGCTGCGAGGAACTGCCGGAGTCAGCGCGTTCCAGTCTGACCACTCCCAATTACACTGCTGGAAGTTAGCTGGAAGTGGGAGCGTTTCTGGAACTAGTGCCACTTGTACTACGTCATCAGGCGTCCACGGTAACTCGGCCAGCTCGACGTCGTTGCTTTCGGCCGATTGGACGGTGTGATGCCAGTGATGCGTCATCTTGAGTCACCAGTAATGCGTCACCAGCAGCTATCGAGAGCCACGAGTGCTACGACGGTTCAGCCAGTGCAACCACGACGGACACGCAACCACCTGCAATCCACATCGGCCTTCGACTACCCGGAGTGGGGAGGTGGGGAGGTGGGGACGCGTCAGGGCCCCGCCGACTTGTTCAGACATGCATCCTTGCGCTGGCTCACCACGAGTTGAACTTGCCGCGACCGAAACAGGCGAAACAGGTGAGCCAATAGCAGCTCGAGTTCGCGAAATTTGAGCGAAACTTGATGCAATTGTGACAACCTTTCAATATTCAATAGTTAAGATTATTGTGGTATAAATTATATAAATTATATTTATTGCTGAAATATTTTTTTCTAAATTTTAGTGCCATATACCGGCTTGGCGGAAGCCAGTCGGCTATGTAGCCGCTCGCCGCACATGGCGCCGTTGAATCCGTTGAATCCAACTCTTCTACTTTTTTTTTCTTGCGTTGGTTCATTGATTGAATCCCGCTTTGCATCAGCCAAGTGCTTTCTAGGCGTCGAAGAACTACGAGCGTGAGCCGGCGCACGAGGTCCGTAAATTTGTCGGTGGTACTGCGCCCGCACCTGTCACTTTTACGTGGTTACCACTGTCCGTCTGACTGAGTCTCGCAGATTGAGAGGTGAGAAAAGTTTTAAATGTACGTACGTACCTCCCGACTGATTTCTGCTCTGCCTCTTTGTAAGCGTATGGAAGCGCAGGCTACTAGTTTAGCGTTTCGTTTCATTTGAAGATTTACTGCGATCTCCCCATCAGCGCTTGTGTCTTGAAATTCTACTCAGTGAAGTAGTTGAGGAGCTTGGGACCTCTTTTTTTCTTCGGTCGCATGGCATACTAAAACGGGCTAGAACGTCCGTGGTGAGTTGTGTTTTCCTTTAATGGGCTACAAGCTGCTTTTCCCCCGCCTGACGCAATGATCGCGTTATTTTCATAGGCCCGCGTGTGAAATTTGCACAGGCAGATCAGTACCCATCCGGACTACTACGTCGCCTGTGAAGCTACGTAAGAAAACTTGACGCGTGTAAGACGGGTTCCCTGCGAGCTGACCCTTCGGGAACCGGTTTTGACGGCTATCGAGCAGGCGCGTCGTCGTCCACAGTGCGGTGGTGCGGTCGTCGTTTGGCATCTCTGTCGTCGCATACGGGCCGTATGTCCACTACTAGTAACTGCAACGAGATACTAAAGGTTCCCGGTTACATCTCCACAGCCACGAATCAAACTGATGCACGCATTCAGTAAAGTTGTCCAACTTAAAACTAGCCCAGGCTCATAGCTTTATCTTTGGCCGTTGCTCCTGCTGTGCAAGGCTTCGAGCAGCCAAGGTGCCTCCTTCAGTAAAGAGCTCGCACTTGTATACCCTAGTAGTAGTATTACCATTCCGGTTGAGTTACGCAAGAAAGGGCTGAGAAGCAAATATTTAGACGAACTGGCTGGAAATGAGCGCGAAAGGAATGGGGACAGGTGAAGAAGTGCACGACAACACGGGGCAACATTTGGTTCAAAAATACAGAATAGTGCAAAATGCAAGAACAGAGCAGAGATCCTTTTCGAGTGGAAATGAATCCACAATATAAAACGGTTATTTATGGCGCATGTGGCGCTCGAGGCATGGGAACGGTAGAGTAACTGTATAGGCTCTGCTTGCAGGGCCAGAGTGTCGCATTCCTTTTCCTTTCGCCACCAACTCCGTATTGGCGGAGAAGCGGTCACGTTTACTGAGTTGGATCCGACTTTCGTGCGGGAAAGCGACCTTGCAGGCGCCGAGTTTCGGGCGTATCATGTTTCTCGCTTTGCATTTGCGAAATATACATCTTACACTAAAATAGAACAAACTGGAAGGTTCCTTGACCATTCAACATTATGTCTAGCCACTCGATACAGTATAATCGCTTTGTTTTATAATGTGAGCAATATTTTAAAATGTTTTCCGAGTCTGGGAAGAAGACGACACAGAGGACGATCACGTAGCTTGCGTCTGCGGCGCTCGCGGAGTGATACGCGAGTGGCGGATCTGGGCACTCCGGACCAGACAACAACGCGTAGCTGCAGCTTGCGAAAGGACGACGTTTTCATCGGCTACTACATTCTACCGAAAGCATACAGAGAAACAGGAGACAAATGACGAGACGACAGTGCACGCACGGCGTGTCGCCGCACTATATCTTCTCTGCTCCGCACGCCGCAGCACGCCGCCTCACGCCCACGCCATCCGTGCATCTGAGGCTTTTGGAGAAGCGACAGTCGCTTCCCGCAGTGCGGCCTTGGACCCAACATGGCCGCCTCTGCGAGTGCCATTGTGGTACTCTGCTCCGCAGGCGGAGCATATATAGTTACTCTAGGGAACGGGTGCTAGCAGCCGCAGGACGCTTGTGGGCCGCATCCCAGAGAGTTGCGGGCTGCGTGTTTGAGACCCCTGCTCTATGACCGTATCCCCCTTTGCACTTTTGCAGCCAAAATCATAATTAAGATTGAAAGATGGGCTAGTTGCTACATTGTTGGACGGAAGTGCCAAACAAACGGGGACAAAGAAGTAGGCAAAGACGTCGGAGATCATTCTAAACTTTAAAATGGGGTATAGTGTCGGGCCTAATGAGAGCCGCGCTGGCAAGTGTTACCATCATGTTGCTGAAGAGAGCTTTTGGGGCAGGTGAACCGTCTCAAACGCGGAGTATACCCCAATAGTTTTTTTGGGGAAGTAGCAAATACCCTTGTTACTAAGCTGAAAAAAAAAAAAAAAAGAGGGGATACAATGATTTTAGTTAGAAACAAATGAGACCAGTGGTAATCCCTGTTCCACAGTTTAAAAAAGGTAGCTTCACACTTCGAGGTGCGGGTAGTGTTTTCTGCCCCAAATAAGCAGTCTAATCTATGTTCAAAAATAAATGAAGAAACGGAAGATGCCAGGGCGGGCTACAAGAAGCACGCAAAGCAGCTCGTAGATTGTGCCGTATCTGTAGTGTACAACATTCCCATGAGTTGTGGAAAATAATATGTCGGGCAAAGGGGTAGATGTATTAACGAGAGGGCAAGAGAACATGCATGGTCATTAAGACAGTCTCCGTCAGGCAATCTAGCGGTGCACTGCGATAGGTGCGCAGGCGACCCGGATTTGGGTAGCACAACAATTTTCAAGCGCCTTGTTCGTCTACCTTGTTCTTGTCCGTGTCCTTGCGCTGTTTTAATCTTTAATTTTCAGGAATCGTGCAGACAAAGCCGCCCGAGAAATTTTGAGGCACTTTGCATTAGACAGCAAGGAGAGAGCATGTGTGTCAGTGCGCCGTCACTACATCTGACAGATGAGTTTTCCTTTTCTGTGCAAGCAGCCAGTTAGGCGGTATTAATAGTATGTTTTTTTCAATAAACCTTTAATTGTGAGTGCGCCGCATCTTTGTCTACTTCTTCGTCCCTGTTTGTTCGGCTCTTCTGTCCAGCAAAATCGTAACTTTAATTTTCTTCATTTATTGGGCAATTCTTTTTTTTTTTTCCTTGTATCAAATTGCTGTTGATGTGACAAAAGATTAGGATATGATTTTTGCCCTTTCTTTGAAGTAGCTCAATAAGGTTGACAGTCTGGACCTATTTTGGGTATGGTGGTGCCATAGCTATAGAACTCGCTCAAGCGACTGAAAATCGGTATGCAATGAGTAATGCATACTCTACTACGCATGAGTAATTATATAGCAGTGGATACTCTTATTAAACATGCTGTGAAGACAAAAATTCGGCAGAGAGACTTAAGACTGCTTACGTGTAGGAATGCAAGGCTTCTTACAAGCAGCGCGCCACGTCTTCCTTTCTCACACGGCGCCCCAGCAGTGACATCAAGCTCCCCCACTGCGCAGGCACGGCCAAACCCCGCTGGCTTCACGACGGCTTCTGGGACAAAGCATCCGCGTTGCTGTGCCTTTCTTTGTGTTTTATTTCTGAGGCGCGTCCACTTTGACCTTGAGTGCCCCTGCAGGCTTCTGTGACGAAGCATCTGCTTTGCTCTGCTTTTCTTTGTGATTTATTTCTGAGGCCTGTGCTTGATGACGTATTGGTGTGACCATCTTTCGGGCACAATGCCGCCGCTTTTTCGCGTAGTGGGACAAGTAAGCCTTTCGCCTTAATATAACAACTGATGTCGGTAACTTCTTTGTTTTAATGTTCTACAGGAGGTTCTGCTACCATGACTACAGCTGCAGAAATCCGGCAGCAGTTTATAGACTTTTTTGCCCAGAAGTATGACCATCTTCACGTGAGATCGTCATCCGTGATCCCTCATGATGATCCCACACTCCTCTTTACAAATGCTGGCATGAACCAGGTAAGTGTGCTCCTTGGGTTTCAATGAACAGGTAGATGCAGTAGAGGCCCTGTCACATTGAGGAAACAGTGAAACCATCAATACATTATTTCCATCAACAGTCGGTCTACTTGTCGTTCATTTGCTCTGTTTTCCGATAATCCTGTCGCATTGCAGGAACATCAGCACAACACGGATGATGGACACGATGCTGCTTCAGTGTGACAGCTTTGGCAACCGAAGCGCCAAAAAACTTGTGTTCAATATTGCACGTTGACCTGTTCAGTGGATGAGCGAATTTTGTGCCCCGACACAACAACACAAATAGCTTCGATGGTAGAGCTTCCAATTGGTGACATGTGTTTTTCTAAGAAATTACTCAAATACCTCACAAGTGCTAGTTAACAGAAATCAAGCCTGATGTGCAGCTGTGATGACTTGATATATGCTTTTCTTACATAATTACGGAAAGCAATTGTCGAAAAGGTCACAGTTATAATCTTGAATATTCAAACTGTTGTTAAATTGGTCTTGCAATGATCAACTTTCATTAGCAGAAAAGTAATGAAAATGATATGCCTACTCGCTCATTGAAAAAAATATTCAAAGTCATCCATGAAGGCAAGCAATACAAAGGTTGGAACATGACAACAACTGCTGCAGATCCTGATTGTTGATGCTTGGAGCTTGGAAATGGCTGCTGCTGGATGCCTCAAATTGTTTTAAAACCTAGGGAAGTTTTGGCAAATGTAGCAGTCAGAAAGCAGTCAAGAAAGGCAAAGAGGCAGCATCAAAAAATATTTATTATAACAATAGTTGTGACTGCCGAACTGTCAGTCGCGGTTTGTGAACAATGTCAGCTCATCTGAGTGCCATGCGACACAAAATGCTTTGGGTTACAGATGGTGTGTTAACCTATTTTGCACTAAAAATGGGAATTGCATGAAATGCAAAACCTCTTCATATGCTGGTGTAAATCATGAAAATAGCAGCAACTTCATCTTCCTCAGCTGCTTTGTCAGCGAACGAAAAGCATTCCACTAAAATAAGGAGCGGAATATACTTCTCGCATGGATTTTTCCAATCGCTCTCATTGGTGGATGTCGTCCCATAGTAATTTTGCGCACTTGAAGGCAGGTAAGCGAACAGTATAGGCAGGGTGTTCCCTGTCTTTGCCACACCATTGTTTATTTATTTATTTATTTTTACATACTATTGCCCCGTGAGCCGTGGCAGAGAGGAACATACATTTAACAAAACAATAAGGTTCATACCTCCAATAAAGCATTAAACGGGTGTTTTCGACTTTCGGAGAACAAGTTGGCGAGGATGGTTGCCAAGTAATAAGAACATGTTTCCCAACAGTTGCTGTTGCCTCAGTGTAACAGAGTCCCCGAAAATCTGTTTCCTTTGTGTTGACGAGCAAAGTTGTCCAACTGATTCCTCAATGTTGCAGCACCTTAATTGTGCCTTGCACGAGCCAATTTGTAATCTCTAAAGAAGAATTACCAATAAGTAGACTTTATTTGAGCGCAATCCCAGGACCCCAGTAACATTGACTTTGCTTGATCTGTGTCCAGTTCAAGCCCATCTTTCTTGGAACTGTGGATCCGAACAGCGATGCTGGAAAGTACAAGAGGGTGGTTGACACCCAGAAGTGCATTCGTGCTGGTGGGAAGCACAACGACCTCGACGACGTCGGCAAGGATGTCTACCACCACACCTTCTTTGAGATGCTCGGAAACTGGTCCTTTGGTGACTTCTTCAAGGCAAACTCTTCCTTCTCTCATTCTGTGTCGAGTGAAGGAGCTAGGAAGCGGTTATAAATGGAACTGATCCCACTGACCTGAGAAAAGCCCTCTCAGTGGAGCTCTCGAGTATGTTGTAGGAGCGAGCAGTTTTTCTTTTTTTGGTGTAATCAGATGCGAGGTGGGATCCATACATTCCGGTACTTGGCCTTTAAGTCAAAGGTTTGTTAGAGTTATGGGACTGGCAGATGTCTTCCTTCACGAGAAAATAGCCATCCTTACAACAACATGCTTCTGCCAGTGGGTGCAGAACTGTTCAAAGTACTTCTCAAATACATCCTTCACAGTGTACTTTGATTCAATTAGCGTTAAGCTTTTTACTTCTGTCCTCGAAAACAGACAACCCTGAAGCTGACGTACTCCAGGAATGGGGAGAAGGAATGCAAATTCTGGAGGAGCTTCAAAGTGGATTCCAAAGGGACAGAAGGCTAGAAGATAACCTATTCGTCATCACTCAGTGTATAGAGATAGCAATGAAGAGCCAAAGCCCCTTATGGTTAGCGTATTTGGACATCAAGGGAGCATACGACAGTGTGAACCAGGAAAAACTCTGGGACCAGCTGAAGTGGTATAACTTAGATGCAAATTTGATTAGGTTCCTTGAACAGGTGTACGCGAACAATAAGGCAGTTATAATATGGGAAGCAGAAACTACACAACCAGCAGCAATAAAAAGAGGGCTCAGGCAGGGCTGCCCACTATCACCCCTGCTCTTCATGATATACCAAAGTTAAATAGAAAAGAAATTAGAGCAGGGAAATTTGGGTTTTGATGTGAGTTATATGGAAGGAGGGAGAAATCTATTACAAGTAATCTCAGGGCTAATGTATGCAGACGATATAATACTCATAGCAGATAACTGCAATACATTACACTAACTGGAATATGTGGAGAGGAAGGGGACAGCTTGAACTTGAGTTTTACTAGTGATAAGTCTGGAGTAATGGTGTTCAACGACGAAAAGAGGGAACCTCTGAGGATACAAGACATTGAAATAGACCGCAGTAGGAAAATACAAATATCTGGGAGTCTGGCTCAGTGAGGGAAGGAGATATCTAGAGGAACATGAGGAGAATATAATTAGAGAACGGAAAAGAAATTCATCTACAGTTAAACCTCGATGTAACGAAGTTGGTAAAATTCGAATTTACTTTCGTTACATTGAAATTTCGCTACATAGAAATTCGGCAAACGTTAAAGAAAGTTTCCACAAATGTTCTCGGGTGCACAAAACTCACCGATGACACCTTTATTTCGGTTCAAAGTAGTTCGTCGTCTTTTTCTGGGCCACTCTTGACATTATTATTCTCATCTCAGTACGTTAGCATAGCCAGAGGGCCCTGCATCGCGTCTTCGTCTTGCTGTGTGCTCGTGAACCGCCTCAAGACATCGATCACGTCCACCACTTCACGGTTACTGGGCACATCGCAGGTGTCTTGCTCATCAGGCTCGCTGTCGTCCCCGTCTTGCGAGTTGCCACGAACATCGCTAGCTATCGCCTTGTCGGTCACCTCCTCCGTCGCAATGACAGCAGAGTCGACGTATAGAGATTGTCGTCGAGGTCGACGTTGTCTGGGACGGCCCATTGCCTTGAAGGCCCCGTCACCCAGGACAACGAGAAACGCATGCTTTTAGTTAGGCCTCAAACGAACTACGCAGCGCAAATGAAGCCGACGGACGAAACGGCGGCAGGTCTAGTGGCCGTTCCCTACACCACACTCGCCACACTCGGCCCATTTCACCTTTGCGCTTCATCGGTGGCCCGTTTCAGCACGTGTGCTTCCCTCAAATCTCCTTTGGGACCCAAAAGTTTGTGCCGAATTGTCCATGAAACTTCGTTACATCAAAATTTCAGCGAACGGGACTTCGTTACATAGAGGTAAAAAATACATGGTTTGTATAAACTTGCGGTTAGAAAAAGTTATGCACTTCGTTAGGTCGAGGGTTTCGTTACATAGAAGTTCATTACATAGAGGCTTGACTGTATTATGAACATCGAGGCACTGGGGAACTATCAATATAAATGAAGTGGTTAGAGGTATATGGAAAGGAGTGATGGTACCCAGGACTGTCTTTTGGCAATGGGATACTGTGCATGAAATCAGAGGTTCAATCAGAATTGGAAATCGGACAAAGGGAGCGTGGGCAGGTTAGCACTGGGAGCGCATGGAAACACATTGAATGAGGGAGTGCAAGGGGACATAGACTGGTCAGTCCTTTGAGAGCAGGAGGTAGTTAGTAAATTGACATTTTGGAAAAAGGTTAGCTGAAATGGATGATACCCGGTGGGCACGGAAAGAACTCAAGTATTTATATACATGAAAAGTTTAAACACAAAATGGACAAACCAAACCCGGAAGCTGACAAATAAATACCTGCACACTAGTGATTAGGGCTGAGCATACTAGTTCAGTGAAAGAGTAGAGCAGAAAGGAAAATGTGGGAGAAAAGAATGCAAGAAAAAGTCAACTAACATTGTATAGGTCACAAAAGCAGGACATAAGAAAGGAAAAGGTTTGATAATTCACGTGGAAGTTCTTTGCTGTTTGAGGCAAGAACGGTAGTGTTAAGAACGAAGACATATAGAGCTAAATTTCAAGAGATAGACAGATTATCTGCCGTGTGCCATAGCGAGACTGGGACACTAGAACGTTTAGTTTTGAAGAGCATGGGGCTTCGCCCTGCCCTCCCTGATTGGGTAACGGATCTGTCGAGGGGTACTGGGTTTTGCTGGTGAGGATGGAAGAATGAAGGCAAAAAGAATTACAGTCAAAAGAGGAGAAGATTGTTGGAAATTATACAGTGAAAATTTAATAAGGTAATACTAACTAGCACAGCTGGGGACATGCGGGACGGAGGAAAATTGGAACTCCGTCCCGCTGGAGCCCAAAGTCTCACCCTTTTCGCAGTGGCTTTGGCAGGTGGCTTTGCACGGCAAAGGCGAGTACAGTAGTGATACTCTTGCCCCTTTGCTTATAATATTCGCGGTTGAGGCGCAGGGCATTTAATTAATTATGATTGCGCCGGGGGTCATTTAATCGCCCCCTCGCCACTTGCTCTTTCTTGCCTTCGGTAGCCGATTCCCTCGACGCTCTGGAGGCTTTGTGACCAAAAATGGGGCGGACAAAGCTAGCAGAGCCTGCTAGAACGGCATAAACGCGCTTGTGAGAGAACGTCGTCGTTGTGTAGGCACTGACGAGTCTCACCCTGGGTGTTTGGATGGAGTGCATTCTGCGTCGAGATCACGCTGCGCGTGAACATGAAGCGGCACGTAGAGGAGAATGTTACCGAGCGAAGGATGGACACGCTGGTACGACCGAGCTATTTGTGCAGCCTCATCTGTGAGAATGTGTTTGGTGCTAGCTGTTCTGTGTGGGGTCATTTCTGGTTTACGCTTTACGCGAGACCTGGTGTCTTTGCCGGCGTTTTGCCACGAGACTCTTCAGTCGTCATACCCGGACAATGACCCGACTGCCTTCAAGGTGTGTGCTACATGCATATGCTGTATTCGTGCGTAGGCACGTAGCGCACACGTAGACATTCGCCGTGTGGCACAAATTTTTTAATTTTTGTTTTAAATATTGATTTGTTTTATTATTGAAATTTCTGCTCAATTGCGAAATAATATCCTTGAAAGGTCGCACCAGCTGACATTGTCCCTTTGCATCACAACGCATAATCGTCCGCACAATTTTTTTTCTCTTGGAGGGTAACTGCAAAGAAAAAAAATGTACTACTTGGCAGCCTCATTGGGACAAGCATGTCACAAAACAATTTTTCCATCAAAAACAAAAATTTTTGCAGCAATATTTATTGCGTGAGACTGATTTTAGTTTGCGGCTATTTGCATTCGTTTTAATCGCACGCCACAAAGTTGGTGATATACGACCCACGACTAGAATTACGTCCTGTGGCGTAAATTTTGCTAGAAAAAATTTGTTTTTTCGCGGAAGATATGTTTTTGTGACATGCTTGTCCCAATTAGGCTGTTTAAAAAACTCTTTTTTTCTTTGCAGTTACCCTTTAATGTTTGCAAGTTCTTAAGACATAATTCAACTATTTCTTTTTTTTTTCTTGGAGAAAGATTGTCTTTTTCAGTCGCTGTGCATTCTGGAAGAACAAGTAAGAAAAACACTCCCAGAAATTTACTGGAGCAGGAATTACTGTCCCACCCTTATGCTATCCACTCCCGTCAGAATGCAGTGAATACATGTTTGTTGCCGTGCAAACCCAGTCCCAGAACGTTTGGATCCTAGCTCGTATGACACTGATCGACTTGAAAGCAGAGGTAAAAATCTGTTCCCTAATACATGATAGGACTTCTTATCCCACAGCTTTTTGCTCTAAAATGGTTTAACAAGCTTCTCTTGTTTAGTAGTTGCAATAGGGGTATGTTCCATTCCCTATTTTGGGGATCCCTTTGAAAGGTAAAGAATTTTTATGGTGGGATTACAGCCAGGATACTACACTAACAATAAGAGCATTAACAAGCCGCTGGCATAAGGTGCAGAATTTGTTGGTTCTTTTCCACTCATTCTATTAATTTTGTTCTTGTCAGGAAGTTTGCACCACTTGCGTTGTCTTGTGGAACATTTTTTTGCGAGCATTCCTCTCTGACCCGTACCTAAACAATCTGTGTTTGCCAACACAGAAGGAAATCTGCTCGTGGGCCTGGGAGTTGCTCACCAAGGTGTACAAGCTTCGAGAGGAGAGGCTCTATGTGACATACTTTGGGGGCAACGAGGCTGCAGGGCTTGAGCCAGACTTGGAGTGCAAGCAAATCTGGATGAATCTTGGGTTAGTTGGAGCAAGGCTCCCAAGCTCTTAAAGAGGTAACTGCAAAGAAAAAATAGTGTATTTTTAAGCAGCCTAGTTTGGGCAAGCATGTCAGAAAACATTTTTCCGCCAAAAACAAAATTTTTTACCGCAATATTTATTGCGCGAGACTGAATTTTAGTTTGCGGCTATTTCGTCCGTTTTAAATGCGCGCGCCACAAAATTGGTATTATATGTCACGGAGTGGCTGCTATACGTCACGGAGTGACGTGGGAGCATCCACTCTACTAGCCGCTCGAAAGAGCGGGAGTTTCAAATGTGGAGAAGTTGTGAATCCGACTAAATTGCGTCCTGTGGCGTAAATATTGCTAGAAAAAATTTGTTTTTCGCGGAAGATTTGTTTTGTGACATGCTTGTCCCATATAGGCTGTTTAAAAAACACTTACTTTTTCTTTGCAGTTACCCCTTTAATTGTCTGCCATGTCTTTTATATCTAATTTGTTTTGGTGGTGTCAAGTTCTAGACAAGGAATAGGAGTGATTAACACAAGTCTGGAGTCAATGCAGTGGTTGCAAGATGAATTCATCTACTGTGCCCAGAGGTTAATAGTGGATCCCTGAGAAGAGGACTGAAATAAAAATTAACTACGTTAGAATGACTTTCAACGAGGCTGGTGGTTCCAGTCTTGAATTGTACTCGGAATAAGGAATATTTAAAAGTTGGTTTTGTCGCATTGGAGCTCTTAAAAAGTAGTTTTCTGTGGTTAGATTGATTGGGTCTCCTAATCTCGGGCATCAGGTCTTCATTTTTTATAATTTTAGTCCGAGAGCTTGGTATTTTGTACAGATTATTTTTAATCTAGCTATTGTATTTTTTTCTCTAATGCTTTGAGTCATCAGTTTCTGAGATACTAATCAGTGGGAGTGTCATGCAAGCTCAATTAATTAGAACAAATTTTTTTTTTAATCGAAATTTGATATGAATTTAAGTTTTCAATGATTAGCACAAAGCGCCACATTTAAAGTCTGGAAACAACTGATTTTGCAAAAAAAGAAGCACCTTCATTGAATGGCCATACCTTCATTGTACCCGCGTTTGTCTTTTGTTTGCATGCAGTGTATGTGTTTCCATTCCACTCCTGCAATAACTTTATGCTAGGACTCAGTATTTTTGAAATGAGTAAATTATTTGTCACATCCACCAGACCGCACTGAATTCTCGGTCATCTGCACCACCCCTCCATTGACTGGACAGTGTTCGTAGGATGACAAAATATGGCGGCCTACAAACCGGCAGTTGCATTCTAACAGCCGTGATCTTAAGTTCTGCGTGCGGTTTCTGCGACCCTGCATGTGATTTGCCTTGGCAGAGTCCCAGAGGAGAGGATCCTTCCAGGCAGCATGAAGGACAACTTTTGGGAGATGGGCGAGACGGGTCCCTGCGGCCCCTGCTCGGAGATCCACTACGACCGCATCGGTGGGCGCAATGCCAGCCACCTCGTGAATGCGGATGTGCCCGACGTCCTGGAGATTTGGAACCTCGTCTTCATTCAGTACAACAGGTGTGTGGATCTGTTCTGATAAGCTTACTTTGCTCTCAGACAGATCATTAAGTGCCCACGCATATGTGGTATTGAGCAGACAACTGTATGTGCCGTGATTAGGATTCCTGATTTTCGGAGATGTTTGGAGGACAGTTGCTGTAGATTATTTTGGTGCCTGAATCTCGGATCTTTTGGGATTTTTGAAAGTTCATGTAAAGTTTTCCTTTAGCTATATTGTCTGCTTTTTACAATTGATTCTAGAAATTTATTAGATTTATAGCTTAAAATTTTGGGAAAATAATATTTTCATCTTCAGCTTTTTATTGTCATAAACCCAACACCGAGGCATGCAGGCTCTTCACTCGATCTCAATGGCTCCCCCTAACGCCGAGAGCATGCAAGATGATCTCTTTGCATTGGATGGCTGTGCATTGGCCAAAATAATCCCGTGACTTCATTTCATCACATATGCCAGACCGAAGTGTAAAAGTAGGCAAAAGGACCAGAAAATGTCATATAACAAGTATCAGTTACACTTTTGGAGAGCAAATGTTTATGGGAAAACACGAAACCCTAATCGTAATGAACTTTAGAGGGGTGTTGTTTGCTTTCTCAGAGAAACAGATGGTAAGCTGCGACTTCTGCCAAAGCAGCATGTGGACACTGGAATGGGCTTTGAACGACTGGTGTCTGTGATCCAAGACAAGCCATCCAACTATGACACGGATGTCTTCGTGCCCATCTTTGAGCGCCATTCAGAAGGTACGAAAGTTTCCAGGGTGGAACGGCTGCGCCATTTGTGCCATTTTCATGCAGACGCATTTGTCTGCGCCATCCTGCGCCATTTTGCGGAAACTGTGCCACAGCCAATACCTCGCGCCATTGTGCTCCAAATCGCACAATGTCAACAAAATTCTATTTTGTCTTGGTTTCAATTTTTATCAATTCGATTGGCAACAATGAGCGCGTTTAGCTTGGTCGGCCTGCAATTTTTTATTCCGTTTACTTTCCCTGTGTATCCCGAGACGGAAGCGCGCGAAAAAACTCAGGGGGTTGGATTCCAAGCGCTACACCACCTGCGACTGGATTGTTATTCTTCAACCAGTGAGCGGTTAAGCAAGTCGGCCGAGGTGAGGTTTAGTCGTTAAGCGCCAGATTGCCTGAGGCTCTTCGACCCGGGTTCCGGACGTCAGCCAGTTGAAAACACATTAGCAAAAGATTCTTTTTAGTGCTTCATCGTTAGAAGTTGGAACCGCATTCCTGCAAGATGAATCGTGATTTGATTGAACTGAAACTCGGTCCGATCCGTAGCCTTGCCGACCAGCAGCTCTCACGCGAGCGGTAGTTCTGCTCGGCGTACTTTAATCTTGCTCCAGCTTCATCGACTTCGAATACGAAAACTCCGTTAATCGTAGTGTCGGCTTCGATATTGAGTTGCACAGTAGGATAAACTCGAAATTGTTTGCCCTGTTCCTCCGCGCAACTGCCCGTCCATTGCTTACGCACGTCACATGGTTCACGCATATAATTACTATGTCGAGCACGTGTGGGTTTGTGCGATAAGCAGTTCTGGTTTGCATTTTGAGCAGCTGAAAGCCACTCAGAAAATATCAAGGACACTATCTTCAGAAACATATAGTACTTGCTTTTTGGTTCTCATTAAGGCCAAGTTTTCGCATCTGTTACACTGTTATCCCATCTACCTAGGTTTCCTAACCACTCATGTTCATCTGTGCTCCTAAGCACAGTTGAAATTGCTCCCGTGCTCGTCTAAAACACAAGCTGAGGTGCAATGAAAACTGATTTGAGCTGCTCCCAGCCTGCTCCAGGATGTAGTTTTAGCTGCTCCCGACCTGCTCCAAAACAGCTGTTTCTGCTGCTCCCGTGGCTGCTCCCAAGTGCATTTCATGAGGTTCCACCCCTGAAGTTTCTTTTCTTTGTTGCAATGATTAAGTTGAATCATTGTACTTAGATCCCCATTCCTGCTCATTTCGATTTGGATGTGCATTGTACCTGCGTTACAATCATGCTGTCACTACTGGGAGATGCATGTTTAAAACCCAGGTTAGCAGTTGTGCTACACTGGCCAAATTGCCTGTCTACAGCGAAGACGCCAGATGCCTTCCTAAGGCAGACTAGCTTTCCACTCTAAAACTGCGTACAACAAACTTTAGAGAAGGTTGTGAATTTTGTTGCGGTTCAGGAACTCGCGGCTATTGCTGCTCCATTTAAGGCAACA
This sequence comes from Ixodes ricinus, assembly GCA_037355805.1. NCBI lineage: Eukaryota > Metazoa > Arthropoda > Arachnida > Ixodida > Ixodidae > Ixodes > Ixodes ricinus. Next base: position 168,777 of record JAZHYW010045330.1, on the reverse strand, counting down.
ACTAGCCCTAAAATAAAATCTTTAAAGTATTATTTGGAATTTGCTTCAGCATTTTTAATCTGAGAATGCTTTAATGGGAGAATTAAGTGGGCAAAGTAACTATACATCTTCCTTTGACAGTATCTCAAACAGTGCTTGGGTTGTTAAGCAGGGGCACGACTCTAAAAAGCCCATTTTTCGGCAAAAATGTGTTAATGAAATGTTGCAGTTTTGGCACCTCTAATTTTAATGAGCAATATGGCAAAACCTGGTAAACTTCTGCACTATAATTACCGAGAAAATAAACATTTTCAATGCCCCCGCGGTGCTCTGAGAGTGCGGCGCTACTCGCGAAAGACGCGAGAAAGCATCATTCTTCCGATTTTCGGTATGGTACAGCGCCACGCCTGCGAATCCTAGCGTGGCATTCATACCCCTCATTAGAAAGGTTGTTTCTCAAACTTTCTAGTAAAATAGTAAACACGTGTTATGCGATGCGAACGGGAAGAACCCCGTCATAAAAACTTCTTGCACGGGAAGAATAATAGGGAATTCGACGGAACTTGTCTTCCTCTTGGTTGGAAAACCAAAACTAGAGCCACGATTGGTTTTCAGCCATCACGTTGATCTTATCGCGCGGTCACACTTCAGACCACGTTTTATCGTCGGATCTGCTACATCTTACTGTTTCGCTTCAATCTTTCTTATATTTTCTCGTTCCGAAAATGTCGCCAAATACTGTCACCAATATTGCTCTAAAATTTTTTTTTACCCTAAAGTTTATTTCTTGACACGTGTGTCCCCAACCAGACTGTTTAAAAAAAACATTTTTCTTTTCAGGGGGCCACTTTAAAGTAGCCTAGATTTGACGAAGGTGCAGCTATAAATTAATCAAAAGGAAAGCAGTGAAGTTTCATTAATTTTTGTCTTACGTTTGCATGGCATTGTTTTGTTTGAAATGGAAATGGAATCAATGATTCTGAGCACTGCAGAGGGCAGTGGTCACAGGAATGCCACCGCAAACTGTGGGGAGTGCAGGCTACCGGCGTGAGGCCCTACCAGGGCAGAGTGGAGCAAAGAGGACACCCGACGGGATTGACATGGCCTACCGGGTGCTGGCGGACCACTCGCGAACTCCTGACCATTGCACTGTCTGATGGAGGACGCCCCGACAACGTTGGCCGTGGGTCAGTGTCTGGTCTTTACCGATACGTCCTGGGCACCGTTGCTTTGTGGCTGTCGCCCCTTTTTAGATATGTTAGAAGAGATCTGAATGAGATATACGGTTGCTGGCGTATTGAGTGTGTATTTAGTCAATTTAAGTTTCGTGAACAAAGCGGTTCGTTTCACATAAAGGATAACGATTTCTGTTTTCAAATTTGCCTCTTTGGGTTGTGCATAGCTTAATGTACTTGGTGCTTTCTTAGAGGATACTGAACCCGAAATTGTGGATTTCGCAAAATAAGGCCACAGAAGCGTTGAGCAGGACACTACTAAACACCAAAATATCACTCACACATCGATATTTCAAATTTATGGCCATACTTTTGGAAAAGAAGAGCGCAACCAAGCGGGGAATATGACCTCATTGTGCTCCTGGAAAATTTGAGAATGAGGGAAGCGGACTCACTTCTCTCCTCCTCGCTTCGGTCCACCAGCTCGGCGGGACGTAGCGAGGAGGAAATGAGAATGAGAATCGTGACGTGATGTGTCTCGTCGGCCGTGTTCAATCCCTCACTTCTTTTCCAGAAATGCGACAGGCGATCCTTTAGAGACATCGCTGCATGAGTGATGTTTTTGGGTTTTGCAGCGTCCACCTATCCATCCAGCTTTGTTTTGTGAGCTCGAAATTTTTGTTTCAGTATCCCTTTAAGACCAAAGACAGGTTTGTGTCATTTCTCAACTGGGTTATGTAAAGTTTTCATTTACACTGTAATTTTGTGTGCTAAGCATAGATATACCGTAAAATGCCGAGCATCCGCAGGATCTTGCGGTGGATTATTTTACCCTCTCTATTTGAGTTTTAAAAAAATCATGACTATAATAAACGTTCCTGCCCACATTTTTTTTACATTATTTTTATCAAATAATATAGCACATAAAACATGTAAGTGTACATGTTTTACAAATAACTAAAGTGTCACAAAACCAATCAATCATAATTTTAGCATCATCCTAAAAAAAAAGAAAAAGGTTTCCACTTCTTGAAAGTATTTTTGCTTATAATTCAAAATGTGTCATCAAAGTCCTTGTCAGTAGAACATATGCAAAATGTGCAGTACCCTGCACCGGTGCAAAAGGTATATGAGAACAAGCTGTGCAGATACTGCTGCTCTGCAGCTGCCGCCATGCAAGGACCCTTCTCGACAGTTCCTCAGCCCCTTGCCTGTGCTTGTTGCAGTACTTGTGTCAGATCTTTGTATGTCTACTGTTGCCTTTAGACAGAACTGCGGAGGGGAGCTGCACATTGGGTGGTTTCCTCCGAGGCAGAGTTAGGCACAGTGGTGTTGGAGTTTCAGACAACAAAAGGCAACGTAGAGAAAGAGGCACAGGTAGTCAAGACAGCTGTGCCAAACCCCCTCCCCTCTTTCTCTCTCTCTCTCTCTCTCTCTCTCTCTTTTTTTTTGTTTTTTTTGTTTTTATAGATGCTGCAGCAGCAAGGAGTTGTACAGCATATTCTGACAGTTTGTTTCACAGCCTTCTGGGTTTTGCAAATGGTCTGTTAGAATATCTTATGCCATCTCGGTGGCCCCGAGGCAAAGAGTCTGTCTACAGATCTCTAGTTGGGTGGCTTCAGAATTCCGACCGAGGTGCCTGCAGCCTGACTATGGTGCCTGAAACAGAGTCTCCGACTGGTGTGTTTACCCGCGTCCCGAAAAGTGGTCCCTCGGTTTCCGCCTGATGACGTCGTAAAAGTGTGATGCTGTTGCCCTTCGCGATCCTGGCGGCGTCCCAACAGCTGTGGTAAAAGTAGCAGACGCCTGTTCTGCTGCACGGTGCTCTCCAGTGTGGCAGTCCACAGAAGCGTCAGCAGCCAGAAGTTGGGGCCGCCGTGGCAGACCAGCAACACTCGCGTTCGCCCGTTCTTTTCGGCAGCATTTCTATGACCAACCGCCAGGATGCGACATCCGACAGCATGACACTACGGCTTCTGTGGCGTCATTATGTTGCCATGAGGACCACTTTTGATGTATGGGCGGGATAGGGCGCTAAACACACCAGTCGAAGACGCGCTCCAGGCACCATGGTTTGACGGAGATCCGCTGCAAACAAGGCGCCCTGGAACCAAGATTTTGACTGTGGTAAAAACGTCCCCAGGTGGCCAAAATGAATCCTCAGTCCTCCACAGGGGTTTGTGCACGTGAGCACCCATATTTTAGAAAACCTTATTGTGCACATTGCTCACAAATCTTCATCTTGTAACATCCCCTTATTGATCAGGTATTAAACCTAAAAACATTCATGTTGTGTTTGTGGCAAAAAATTAAGTTCTGAGAAAACAGGGAAAAGCTTTGCAGAAACATGCTTGCTAACAGCCTGGATATGTGCCATTTTGAATCAGTGTAACTAGTATAAATAAATGTGTGCTTTCTGAGTGTAATAATTAAAAAATGTGTCATTTGCATTTATAAATAAAAACATTTTAATTTTTTTTCTTTTTTTAAGGTCTGGGGTTTACCCTATCTTTTTTTACGCATCCTTATGTAATTGCTTCGTATAAGCACTGTTTACAAAAATCAGCAGAACCCATCCTTTGGGAATGATTATCTACGTTAATGCGAATAGCATCAAACGGTGCGGAGTTATGCGCGTTCGTCAGGTGGCCGGCACACTCTAGATACGCCAGCCCACTCTTGAGGCGATTCTAAATTTGTTGACACTTTCACAGCCCTGCGCACGATCTCCGCAGCCCAGCACGTGCGTTTGTGTCACTTAGGAAGGCGAGCAAAGCACGCGCCATACGCACAAACACTCAAAATGGTACCGACCAGACTTTCTGGCGTCTCAGCTAGTCTCAACCAACGGTACTCTAAACGGTTGTTTATATCTTTACCATAGGACGCGCTTTACAGCGCTGTCACAGCTACCGGTGCGCGCGCGTTCCATGCACGAGGGCTCATTCCGCTCTCGTGAGGCTGAGCACGGCCGCTACATCACCTCTCCCGAGCGCGGGAGAGGGTGAGCTAGCGGCCGTGCTCAGCCTCACGAGAGCGGAATGAGCCCTCGTGCATGGAGCGCGCGCGCACGGTAGCTGTGACAGCGCTGTAAGCGCGTCCTATGGTAAAGATATAAACAACCGTTTAAATGCGTTGAATGACTGCCTTCATAGCTCTGTGGTTAGCGCGTCTGCCTGCTGATCAAAGGGTCAACGGTTCGAATCCCAGCCGGCGCCGGTCTTTTTTATTTATTTATCGACCCGCGGCGTAAGAGGTTAGATAGCCAGATAGATAGATACATAGACGAAAAGTGCGTGAAGTAGCCAAAGAATGCTATTCGCATTAAAAAAGGCTCGTGCATCTAGTTTCCCGCAGAACGTCCAGCGAGCAAATCGCTGTGGCCAACGGTTTTACAGGGAACTGAATTACCATAAAATACCGAGGGACCACCCACCCCACTTTCAATGAAAACAGGATTCATCTAGACATGGGCGCTTGTCCGCTCAAAACGGAGCACTTAACGTATAATTTGCAGAATTCCCGTAGTTAGAACACATTAATAGTGGGCACTTGATTGAAGTGGGCGCTTCCGCGGTATTTTTACGGTATGTCTTTCGAAGTTATGGGGTTGTGTAGAAAATTTGAGGCAACATTCGGAAGGATGCTCGGTGGTCTCTTCGAACTCTTGAATTACATATTTACATGTGCATGTGTGGACACACCTGTCTGACAAAGCTTTTTGGTGTTGTTTTGCATTATGTGTCTCCTTTTTGCACTGCCAAAGGTACGTCCTAAGGAGGATCCTACGTCGGGCTGTCCGCTACGCCACTGAGAAGATGAATGCAGCCCCCGGCACCTTTGCAAGCCTTGTCCCTGTGGTTGTCCAGATCCTGGTAAGGTTTTGAGGCCGTCTGAAATTGGCTCGGGACTAACTGGGAAACCTTCTCCGTCTATCAGGGCGACGTCTTTCCGGAGCTGAAGAAGGACACAGAATCTGTGAGTTTGACCTTTGGCTGCGTTGTCTGCTCGAACCAAGCATTTCAAATCCTACTGTGCACGCAACAGTATTAAGAAATACTTGCTAGAGCATCACCACCTTCGAGGTATTGGACAAAATACTAGATGCCTGTTTGGTGCGCACTGATGCACCATCCGGTGAGACCGTATTAGTTGTCACCCTTGCTCTGGTGCTGAGCTACTTTCCAGCTTCAGCAGCATTATTTTAAGGGAGGGGTGCTCTCAAGTGGGTGAAAGTAAACATATTTTCGTCTTCATTTTCCTGCATATATTAGAGTGTGAAAAGCAAACTTTGCTGAGCCTACTTTTTGTTTGACCCTTGTGGTAATGGGTGCCTGTCGCTTCAAATGCGAACTACCATTTGTGGTGTTCGTTTTGTCGCTTCTGCCATTGCATGTGGATGCGGTGGCATAAGTGCATGTTCTTTGCTTCAGGTGATGGACATCATCAACGAAGAAGAGGGACAGTTCCTCAAGACGCTTTCTCGAGGAAGGCGTCTCCTGGAGAAGACTGTCAACAAGCTCGGAGACCAGAAGTTTCTCCCAGGTGAGGTTGCTTTAGTCGTTTCTTCCTCAAATAATGCCTTTTCGTAACTGAAATGTTACGGCTTTGTGAGCACTATTTAGTTATCTATGGGTTCTGCTTTTTTGGTTGAAGCCTGTAAAGGTATGCTTACAAAATCGAAGCAGACTTTTAACTCCAAGCGCCTGCTAAGAGACATAAAAATGACACAATTCTGTGTTCCTTGGAATACAAAGAAACTGAATGTGTATAATGTCTACTAAGTCACCGAGGAAAGAAAAATATTTTAGAATTAAACGACCCGAGAAAGGCAGCCGGTTTGAGAAGAAAAAGAAATCTAACTTAGGAGGTTTATTTATAATGAGCAATTCATGCTTTTGGTCTCATCCACTAGCTGCCAGAAAACAACAGATTTTTTTAAAATTTTCTTTGTCAATTCATTTTAACTCTTTGCTGACCTCGGGAAAGTAAATGTTTTCAAAGGATCCATGCAAACGCTTTTATTTTCCGAACTAAGTTCCGTATGGGAGCAATATGACAGATTAAAATGTGGCCAATTAGTTGTTATTTCAAAAGAAACAGAAATTAGTATAATGTAAAAAAAAAAAAAAATTGAAATTTTATTTTTTGAAAATACAATCTATGTGCGTAAGGCGTATGAACGTCAGAAACTTCTAGAGCTATGTCGAATTAAAGAACAAATAATTTAAAATTTAGAATATACAAAATGTGCCCCACACCCAAGGCCCCACACCTTTCACCACTTGTGAAAGTTATTGTACTCTGACTGACGTTGTCTATTTTTGGTTTGTCGGAGAGTTAGCCTTCATAACACATGTGCTTTTCAACGGAGGAATGCTTATTATGGTGAAACGCCAATACTACACCTCGCATCCCCAGCAGAATGCTTTCTTTGTGTTCTACCTTGGCTTTGTCATAGCCTTGATTGCAGTTCCTTCATATTTAGCATTTTTGTCCTCCTTGTTGGGAACATAAAACATGCATGCCAGCTCAGGACAGCATTGGAAATTATAGTGACGCTCACCGACAACCATTTGTTAAGCAATGCCTATAACACAATTTAAAGTGTCCCCAGAGCTCTTGAGGTCTAAAAAATGTGCCACAATGCAGTTGAATTGTGTAAATAATGCCATGTTTCTTACAAAGACTGATGCAAGTAGTTAGCCATGTTATACGAGTGCAACTACCGTTCCCAGGACTATTTTTTGACAGCCCACCAGCTTGTGATTAAGCTCAAACCTAGTTGAAATTGGAACTACAGTCTTTGGCTATCCACGAGATTGTGGAACATAATTCTCCAAACTAAATTTAATTTCTTGACTGCACTTGGAAACCATCAATCACTGGTGATCGATCAATGGCTTATGGGCACAGTCAGAAAAGAGTTAAGACTTACAAAGGAGGCCATATGTGCTAGCAGTTGTTGGGGAACCTTCATGTGGGCCTCCAACCCTCACTCGATAACCCACAGTGAACGGTACGATTTTGACCTTTTTGTACAGTTGTACCGTCGAACAGAAAAATACTGTCTTTAGCACAAAACCTGCTGTTGAACTGTCTACATAGAAATGAAAGCCAAGTAGGCTAATCCAAGCCAATTGCTATCATTATCACCGGCTAGATGAGCTGAGGCGAGGGAGCCTGCTTGACTGGCGCCAGACCTATTCTGAACTCTAACCTCAATGAAATCACAGCGCCACCGTTTCTGCTGCACAGCTACCGCCGACTTGGCCACTGGCTACTCAGAGCTCAGTAAGGGTGACACAGTAATCTGATTCAGCTGAGCTGTGCTTGTTTTCTGTTTTTGTAGTAAAGCTCTACACTGGGTATAGGCACTATCCGTGCCTTTGACTTCCGTGGTCTTTGTTGACCTTGTCAGCTGCAATGGTAAACAAGGCAGGCACGTTCGCCTGGCAAGGTATCACTAGGCTGGGTATTGTCAGAGGAGGATGTCAGCTACCGCAAAACTACTGCAAAAAAGGTCTAGCACTCCCCCGCGATTATGCAGGCTCTCCAAATTCTGTGTTGTGGTACTTGACAGGCCCTCCGGCATTTGGGGACTGCCTCCTTTATGTGAATTGGCTACATTGAAAGTGTTGGTTGGTGTAGGGGACGTGGCGTGGAGGCTGTACTGACACTTATGGATTCCCGATCGATCTGACCCAACTCATGGTAGAAGAGAAAGGGCTTACTGTTGACATGGAGTCTTACGAGAAGGCCAAGGCAGCTGCTCAGGTAAGGCCACTTTGGAGGCAGCATACTCTTGATTCTTAAATACAGCTTGTCATTGGGCAAGGTAAACATTTAAAGCTAATTTATCCTTTTCGAACATGGCATATTGTTCCTTTCACTGGCATTCACTTGCATATTGTTAGCAATCCCCTTCTACCAATCGGCTACTCGAGGATGCATCTGGTAGGCATACAACAGTGCCTGGACATTAGAGTTTGCACACGGCCTAACTCAAACTGCGTGGCTTAGGTGTTTTTTGGTTTTTTTAGCTTTTACTTTTACTTTGTTTGACCAGCTTCGAGATCAAGAAATGCTCCTCTCGTGAAATGCTCAGTGTATAATCCTGGAAGGGGCTTGGTTTTTAGCTGGCCTCTCAAGCTGGTGACAGCAAGGTGGACGATGGCCTGAAGCTGGACGTGCACGCCATTGCGGACCTCCAGAGCAAGAATGTGCCTACAACGAACGATCTTCCCAAGTATGATTACCGTGCAACATCAAACGACAAAGCTGCCAGCTATGGTGAGTAGCCCTTTTGCCTATGCAATAGTGTAGTTCTTCTGCCGTGTGTAGATGCTTCCAGCTTTTTCATGTAGGCTCTTCTTTACTTGCCCGAGTCACCACGGTCGGCAACCGACTTTTGGACTCCACTGGAATATACGCATTCAAAAAATTAATTGATGCTTTGCTGCGTGCTCCTTTGCTTCCACGCAATCACGTTGGCCTGTAGTCCGGCGAAGCTCATACCATCACCATAGACTGATGAAAGTACTGCCAGCACTTACAGTGGTGGCAGTGCTTTCGGCATTTCCACGTTCGACGGCCGCATGGTGGCCGAGTACGTCATCCTTAAACTCGCCGTGAGGACCGAAAACCGCGTTTTGTGGGTGCCTTCATTGGCACAAGCTGCAAAAATGCATTTGGCACTACTTGGAGACCACACTCACCAACCAAGATCACATTATAAGTGACATGTCGACAGAAAGCACTCACACTCAAAAAGCACAAGAGGAAAGGTGGCTAATGGACACCAGACTAGGGTGTTGACTGGACAGACTGAACTGCAGTCGCCCATAGATTTTTCGGCAGCCAAAATTTCCGACATGCTTGATTATTCTGACATTTTTGCGGAACTGCCATTTGCCTCATAGAGTTGGTGAATAACATTGACTGAAAATATGGACAATGTGCGACTCGTTGCTAGATTTTTCTGACTTCTTTGCAGTCGCAGTACTGCCTGTTCTGAGAACTGTGTTGCTGCCATTACGATTTTGCCTGTAGCCTCGACACCACATTCTGCGCACATTCTATTTGATACAGAAGCTGATTTAAGGCTTTAATCAAAATCTTGGCCTCTTTTTTGCGCCATTGAGGTGAAATTGTGCTTTTGTTTCGTGTCGTTCCACGGAGTGATTGTGGTCATTTCAATTTGCGGGATCTGCTACGTCGTCCACCACCATACTTCTGTGCGTGCCTTCTGCCGTCACCCTCAAGCAGCGTCAAATGGCGCCAACTGCATCTTGAACATAACTGTCTGCGTGAATGGCATCAACGACTCCTTGCGCCAACGAGGTTGCTTCACTCTTGTTTCGTGCTGTCTCTCTGTGATGTTTGTCGAATCCACAGAGGGATCTTGTCGCTAAAACGTCCAGGAGAACCTCTATGCTGTCTGCCGCCGTTATTTGTTTCTAGTTTCGTCTACAGACAACTTGATTGTTGTTTCATCATGCTTTGCTTACGGGGCAACTGAATTAACACTGTCGTGACAAGTTCATGGATATGTACACTGTGTCCGTGCCAACCATCCCATTCGAAATGCCGAAATACAAAATTATCTGATCGCGTGGAGGCAGAAAACACGTCCAGCAAACTATCGACCAGTTTTTACAGCAATTTAGTACTATGTAAAGTGCCAATACAGAGATTTTCTAGCTGAATTAGTTTTTTAGGGCTGCTCGATTATTCTGACTTCTGTGCAATCCCCAACTATATCAGAACTGGAATGTACAGTCTGGCAGTACCCTCGATCCAACGTCTGTAGTGCACAGGATATGATATTGAGGCTGCAAGTCAAAATCAAAATAGCCACCCAGCAACGAGTTGTACGGTGCCCAAAAGTTTGCTGTTACACATATTGTAGTAATTTTTGTGGGGTGAGTTACGGTCCCCTGGAGGTCTGAGATTGATCGAACATGTTCATGAAATCTGTTTGCGAACATTCAGTTTGCTCACATTCTAATTGCAGCAAAATAAAGTTTAATCGGAAATTACTTATCTATTGCAAGGGCTACGCATCGAAAGACGTCGGCTCGTAATTTCTAACAGAGGTACTCTTCGCATGATCAACACTTGGTTGTGTTTTGTTTTTATTAATGGCCCTTCTCTTCTTTTCAGAATTCTCTCCATGTTCAGGCACTGTGCTTGTACTGCGGACATCAAAGCAGTTTGTGGAGTCTATCGAGGCAGGACAACAGTGCGGTGTCATTTTGGACCAGACTAATTTTTATGCCGAGTCCGGAGGTCAGACCTACGACACCGGCTTCATGACATGCGAAACCAACGAGGTAAATGATTGACTATAATAGTTGCAATTGCATACAATGAGTTTACATCAACATGGTACTCATAAAAGTGGTTTTACTCTGTATGAAAATGGTCAAAATTATTTTTTGTTTGTTCTCAGGATGTGGAGTTTGCCGTCACTGAAGTGCACACCCAAGGAGGCTATGTGGTGCACATCGGAAGACTAATCAGCGGCACACTCAAAGTGGGCGACAAACTCAAGCTCGCCATCGATGAGGTTGGTTGTTGTAAAAGCGGGGGCCTCTATTTTGGTTAGTAAGGATCACATGATAGGATGTGGCAAAAGTTCATTTAGAAGCAGTACTGCTGTGCAGCATTACTGATGTGTCCACATGTCTGACACAGTTGATGGTCCACGATTAGGCCTTAGCTGTAAACTAGGCCTTAGCTGTAAACTACTTGCGGTATTATCCTGAGAGATAGCCCACCTAAAATCAAGACGAAATTGATTGAAAATAAGGAGCGGCAAACTGTCAGTGTGCAACCAAAAACAGTTAATAAAATTATTGTTGCTAGGCCAGGAATGTAAAGTCTTGTGAAGAATGTAAATTTGGCCATTTACTGATTGTAGAAACTTTTTAATGAACAGTTGCTGTTGAGCAATGTGAAATTTGGGTTAGTCTTTGACCAATGTTTCGGACTCTAAAATTGTGACGTGCTCAATTATTTCAACAACTCTGCGGAACCGTCACTCGCCCCATAGAGTAGCGACTGTAATGTTGGATTCCATTCAGTTTTCTGACTTGGTTTACATGCTGCATGGTTTGCACCTACCAAATCACCGCCATGAACTGAGTCGCTACCATTTGGTTCTGGCTCGTGTCCTCCTTATCTCGTCTTACGCTATTGAAAAACTGGATGGAGCCTATAGTTAAATGTTTTTTCTGCTCTAGCCACCGTGGTCACCGTCTGCCGCCATGCCAGCCACAGCATGGCCACGATTCCTTTTGTGTTCTTTGAATGCTAGTACTTTCTGCCGATAGACCTAGTAGTGAAGCAATCTTGGTCGACTGAATGTAGTCTCTAAGCAGTGTCAAGTGGTACCAACTATATCTTCGCTGTGTGCATCAACAAGGGTGCCAACAAATCGGGCACATTCAGCGAGGTAACAGTGGTTAAAAGCTGTAGTCATCAATCTAATCAAACAGCTGTAAAGTGGCCAGTACCAAGTGGAAATTGCAGACCTGTAATTACAGGTGGAGATGACTACTAATCAAAGATGACCATCATTTCAAGCCAGCATTGTTTGCTTATCTCCCATCATAGCAAGGTCACTTGGGCAGTGAGATTTCTAGGGGTGGGCTGTCTCTCAGTGTTCTTGCATGAATAGAAAATCATGCCAAAAACCAGGGTGGTCTATTTTTTGGGGACGGGGGCATCTCTCAAAATTTTACGGTGCATTTTGCTGTCGCTTATTTTTTGTTTGGAGCAAGTAATTGTGGAAAATTCTTAATTTGAATTTATTTGCATGGGGTTTCCTGGACCAGTTCTCTACCAACCGAACGGGTTTCGCCCCTATTGCACATAGGTGACAAAACTGAAAAACAGTTGTAAGCAAAAGGTGCAGCCTTGGCATGGGCTTTAATGGCAATATGTATGGGTAACATGGTATACAAGTAAAGTTGAAACCTGATGTTCAATTCTTGGCAGCAACGTCGCAAGTTGGTCATGAACAACCACACTGGCACGCACATTCTGAACTTCGCACTGAGGAAAGTGCTGACTGCCGAAGCTGACCAGAGGGGATCGCTGGTTGCACCTGACCGCCTGAGATTTGACTTTGCTAACAAGGTAAGGCTGCCAGAGGCATAATCTTTTGCTTTTAGGGTTAGTAGGGTGGCTCAGATTTGTCTATTTTTTTTATACAAATCAGTCTTAATTGGAGTGCACATTAGGTCCACTCTAGGCAAATGTCCGTCTTCTTCTTTATACATACATATTCTAGAATCAAACGCCTTCGTAATGAACTCCGTCGTGCTGGCAAAAATATTTGTTGTAGAACTCTCTAGATTGTCAGAGTTGAGCGCAATAATCAAACACCCGAAACTGAATGTGAGCCGTCATGTAGTAGCAAACCTGTATGACATAGAGTCTATTTCTGTGCAGTTCCATTGGTTTCACTTGGATTATGGAGTCACAGGAAGGAAGTTATGACTCAGTTAAGAACATGCTTGTCATAAACCGTAGATCTAGGGCCAGGCGGAAGTGGGCATCAACTAAGACTCGGAAAGAATCTTGGTTTGATTTAAGCAGCTGCCCACTAAAAAATAGTCTAGAAAAAAAAAAAAATTGTTTCATGAGGGTTTTGGTGTTTGGAGACCACCGACATATGTGCAGACACAGACGGAACAGCTGGAGAAAAGAGGAGGAAACCTCCTCTTCTCTTCAGCATTTAGTCTGCTTCCTCCTCCTTATCCTTCCTTTCCCTCAAACTTTCTTAACCTGTAATCGGCTATAGCAATCGGTGGGCCCGTAGTCATCAGACTGCCGACAACTGTATGCTGCTATACATAAGCTCACCACTGATTGGCAATAGACTAGAATAACAGGATGATGCAACCACAAGTCTTTCAACTTGCGTAGCCTTGAACACTCACTTATCTTTCACAACAAGGTGACTGCGAGCGCATCACTAAAACACAAAGACATTCAGGGAACTAATTCACTCTCACTTTTAATAAATAATGGTACCACTCAATCTCTTGTTCTTACTCCGTACAGAAAAAGAAAGAATTTCTCAGCGTGTGACTAAGAAACGGCAGATATATTTCTCTCACGACCTCCTCACCACACCACTGAAACTCGTACTGGAACGACATAAACAAACCAGGAGCATCCTTCAAAATGGCGTCCGCTGCCCAGTTTACCTGGCTATATCTAGCTTTTTTCACTGTTTTCTGACTTTTCTAAAGGGGTTTATGCTCGGGGTGTTTCACTGTATGCCAGCCACAATTTTCTTTAGAAATCTATCCATTTCACACAAAAAAGAGTGGTGCTGTATTAATCACTGTCAGTGGTCCAATTTATGCATGGTGTCAACATTTTTGTGCTACGTACTCGAGGCTAGCGTAGTTTCCACAGTACTACAGTTCGTACTGCTGCGAGAGCACGTGACTTTGTCTTGCGTGTCATTCGCACTTGCTCTCGTACAAAGGAGATATTAAAGGAAGCACTTTGCTTGCGCAAGTTTCGTTTGGTAGCCCTGGTGTGCTGCGGAAACTACCAAGCACTGTGGAAGCTACAAAACTACAAAAATGTTGATATTGAGTAAACTAGTGAGATTAATAGCATTTTAATGCGAATAGCATTCTTTGGATACTTCACGCACTTTTCGTCTATGTATCTATCTATCTATCTATCTATCTGGCTATCTAACCTCTTACGCCGCGGGTCGATAAATAAATAAAAAAGACCGGCGCCGGCTGGGATTCGAACCGTTGACCCTTTGATCAGCAGGCAGACGCGCTAACCACAGAGCTATAAAGGCAGTCATTCAACGCACTCTAAACACCTGTTTATATCTTTACCATCGCGCGCGTTCCATGCACGAGGGCTCATTCCGCTCTCGTGAGGCTTAGCACGGCCCCTAGCTCACCCTCTCCCGCGCTCGGGAGAGGGTGATGTAGCGCCGTGCTCACCCTCACGAGAGCGGAATGAGCCCTCGTGCATGGAACGCGCGTCGCACCGGTAGCTGTGACAGCGCTGTAAAGCGCGTCCTATAGTAAAGATATAAACAACCGTTTAGAGTACCGTTAGTTGAGACTAGCTGAGACGCCAGAAAGTCTGGTCGGTACCATTTTGAGTGTTTGTGCGTATGGCGCGTGCTTTGCTCGCCTTCCTAAGTGACACAAACGCACGTGCTGGGCTGCGGAGATCGTGCGCAGGGCTGTGAAAGTGTCAACAAATTTAGAATCGCCTCAAGAGTGGGCTGGCGTATCTAGAGTGTGCCGGCCACCTGACGAACGCGCATAACTCCGCACCGTTTGATGCTATTCGCATTAACGTAGATAATCATTCCCAAAGGATGGGTTCTGCTGATTTTTTTGATAATTATGTTTCTAATTACTTTTGTATAATTAAGTTTTAAATACTCAATAGCTTTTAGGAACTTGCTGGGGCCACAGGCTTTAGCAATTTTAGGAAGAAGATGAGATGCTGACTCAGTAGTGCATATAAGTCTCGCATAGTGGCAGTTACGTCGAGTTTGAGGTAGAAGAGTAGAGTGGACAAACTTTCTTTCATCCTAGCCTCAAAGTAACTGTCACTGTGTTTTAATTCTCATCGGCTTGCCTTTGGGTATCATTATGCTCTAGTTGTACCATCCAAGTTTCTTTACTTAAAGAGTTTGGTTTTGATTTCTAGAATTATTTTGTTTGGTGCCCACACAGAAACCCAATGTCTCCTGCTGAAGTGAAAGCTGCAGAGCAGAGTGCAGTTGAGCTCATCTCCAAAAACGGAGAGGTCTACGCCAAGGACTCGCCCCTGTCCCTTGCCAAGGCCATCCAAGGACTCCGTGCTGTCTTCAACGAGGTGGGCACATTTTGTCTGGACCCAGTGCAAAAGGCCTTTCTGGCCGAGTTACCCTCATTCTTGCACGATGTTATAGAATGCTCCCATTTACCACAATTAGCCATTGAAAGAATGCAGGGGAGCAAATTGAGAAACATGCTTTATGCCCTGGCTCGGAGTTTTTATATGTCACCGATTGAAGTTTTCAAGGGAAGGAAAGTCGGGCACTGAATGTGCCACGCAACGAAGCAATCGCTGCGTCAGGTTTGCTCATTGACTCTGGCAGGTGTATTAACGACTGTGCAGACGTATCCAGACCCGGTACGAGTTGTGTCGATTGGGGTCCCAGTTGACGATCTTATGGCAGACCCTTCAAGCCCTGCAGGATCCCTGACCTCCATTGAATTCTGTGGTGGAACGTGAGACTCATTTTTTCATTATCAATATTACTATTGTCCCCTTTTAGGCTGCAATAATTCTATGCAATTCTATTGCGATGCTATCCATTGCTAATGCTTGAACTGTACACTGTTACCAATCCCTATACTGGGTTCACATTGATAGTTTTATTTCATAAACAAGCATGCTGTTGCAACAGGGCTCGAGGGTGGAAGTGCAATTACCCAGTGATTATCTCCTTATGCCAGTAGAAAATAGAACTCATTTGACGAGAATGATGGTTTTTGGTGTAGTTCTTGTTTTCTGTTGCTTTCATGAAGTATTTTTGGTTGTCGGTTTCATACCTCATCTGTCATAGAGAAAGTATGCAGTGAATGAAATAACAATTGTAAGCCAATCCAAGCATACGCTTGTTCCTCTTGGTCAGTTTTTTTGTATCATTGAAGTCGCATTCATAGTTTTCAAAAACTATTTGTGGATAGTTCTTTTTGTGAATTATTGTGCAGTTATATTTTATTGTGCTTTTTATACTTATACTCCAGCTTACACTAATGCTGTATTGGGTGGCTGTAAAAAGCTTCATTTTTGAAAATTTACTTTGACTGTGAGAACCGTAGACTTGTCTCATTGCTTTGATTGGTCCAATTTGCAAGACCA
Organism: Ixodes ricinus; assembly: GCA_037355805.1. Lineage (NCBI taxonomy): Eukaryota > Metazoa > Arthropoda > Arachnida > Ixodida > Ixodidae > Ixodes > Ixodes ricinus. Next base: position 152,704 of record JAZHYW010045330.1, on the reverse strand, counting down.
GGAGGATACTTGGGAGCATAGGCAAGTGGGAGGTTGTTGCTTATGCCCATGTGTGCAAAGTGATGCGTGCCTAATGTTCACGGACAATTTGGATGCAGCCACTTGAAGCGTGCTGGACATGTGGGTGACTTTGTGATCACTACCGAGGAAGCCATTGCCAAGGGAATACGGAGAATCGTGGCTCTCACAGGTCCAGAAGCTGCAAAGGTAGCTGCTTTTTAATTTGATAAAATTCTTTTGCTACTTCACCTGTTTTTTTGCGATATGCGCTCTGGCCTCGAATGCGCCGCGTGTATGCGCCACGTGTATGCGGGAGCGCCACATGGCAGCGTGGCACCTCCATAAACGCAAGACGTCTGCATACACACGACGTCCGCACACACAGGCGCCGCGTGTATGCGGATGTCGTCCTAAAGGTTGTCCTAGAGGTCATCCTTCAGGTCGTTCGAGAGGTCGCCCTAGAGGTCATTCTAGACGTCATCCTCTAAAACGCCGTCCTAGAGGTTGCCTTTCAGATCGTCCTAGAGGTCGTCCTCTAGGACGTTGTCCTAGACAGTGTCCTTGAGGCCGTCCCACAGGTCGTCCTAGAAGTCATCTTTGACGTCATCCTAGCAAGCAGATGAACCCGTGCCTCGCATACACATAGCGACAGTACGCACATATTCACATTTGCGCCCAAGCTACAAAGCAATCACTCCTGGCGGCGGCGCAAGCAGATAAACCCGTGCCGCGCATACACGGTGCGGCAGTACACACACTTCCACATTTGCACCCAAGCTACGAAGCAATAGTCAGTGTGAGTTGAGCTAGTTGGTACATTTTCATTTGATGGTGGTGGAACAGCTTGAACATTAAACTGTTACAGGGAGACAGGACAAGACACACACACGAAGCTGCAATGATGGTGGGGAAACAGCTTGATCATTAAATGATTACACCGAGACGGAAGATTAAACAATTACACAAAGACGAAGCAATCACTCCATTTTGAAGTGGTGCACTGCAGTCGTGCTGACATCAATGATTGTGTCGTAAACCAGTCATAAAATAAAGTGTTTACTCTAAATTTGCGTCGTCGTATTCACAGTGAGCTGCGTCGTGAGTCTAATGACGAGATGCTATCACAATTCACAGACAACCATAAACAGTGGTTTTCTTTGCCTGTTTAGCGGTTCAATTTGTTCCCTGCACTTTTATGATTATGACTACCGTAAAATTCCGAGCAAGCGCCCCCACCCGTGCAAGAGCCCCCCTCAACTTCAGTGCTAATTTCACATTTCTGCGCCGTTCCGGGAAAGCGCCCCCCTCCCCGCTCCGCACCCGTATCACGCGCCACGCTGACCGCGCCCAGGCAACACTGGCCTGCGAAGTTCAGTCAAAGAATCCAATCCAATCCAATTCTACTTTGCAGCCCGATCACTACGCGCCATTGTCGCTTTGTTTTGGGGGTGTCAGGTCGGCTATGCATTCTTACACAGTGGCAAAGAAAATCGAGGTCGTCCAACGGCATTGTGAAAACGGGAAAGACGTACACCAGACGGTCGCGACACATCAAGCTCGACCGGATACGGGAATGGGACAAGAATTTTGACAATTTGCTACAGTCAAACTACGGGAAAGCCAAAGTTCGACGAAAGCTAAGTAACGGCGCGCCGGTGTTCAGTGAATACGTGGACGACGCGTTCTTTTAATACCTGGAGCGTGAAAGAAGTGCAGAATGAGTCATTAGCAACCAGCTTCTTTCTGAAGAGGCTGTCAAAATAGCCAACGGCATGCAGTTGGGAAACATCGCGGAATGCTGCGAACTTTTTCTTGCGGCCGACTCTGAGGAGTCTTTTGGTGGTTTTGAAAGTGAATAACATAGCAGTGACAAATCTTCGGCCTAATAAAGTCTATGTTCTCAGAGATAAATAAAATATTAAATCTGTGTGCACTGCGCTTTTTTTTTGTTTTGTTATTTTCTGGCGGAAAAATTTTGTCGTCGCCATCTTGAATTTTGGTGCCGTTCCGGGATAGCGCCCCCTACTTTGCGGGTAATTTTGACTTGCTTGGAGGGGGGCGCTTACTTCAGAGTTTTACGGTATGTTCATTGGTCTGCATAGTTCTTACTATATCATGCAGCCACTTGTGTTTTGTCACGATAGGCACTCAAGAAAGCTGAACACTACCAGAATGAAGTGAACCGGATCAAGGCAGAGGGGGCAAAGGTGACCCAAGCAGCTCAGGGAAAAGAGCTGGTGAAGCAACTGGTTGAACTTACCGAGGTGAGGAACTTTGATTTAACCCTGAGTGCCAGCTCTGTCTGAAATGTGCTCACTTAGAACACTACATAATGATGTTCCTTGCCAGAAAATATAAGCATTGTTCATATCTCATTATAGTGCGAAAGCGATGAGACCAGAGCTGTGCCAAGTTGTCCCGTCTTGAGGTTGTTAACTCTATAGTGAAGAAACAAACTGGATCAGATCATACAAGTTAATAAAGTAGCATAAGATATTAGCCATTCATCGCCACTAGGACAAGAACCCAAGTTTTTTCCCTTAAATATGCATCAATTCCGCTCAAGCAATAGACCATTTGCAATATTCCCAAGCGCCTCGGCCCGCACTCGAGGAATCATGGGAACGGTGTTCCTTCAGCTCCCTAGTGATCGCTAATTTCGACATATTCCATGGTTACACAGTTTGCGAGCGTAATTCGGAGTCACCCTGAACAAACGCCTGATATACCCCAAGGACCTGTCATATCACTTCTAAAATTTCTTCTCACTGTCAGCATTTTTGATACTGTGTATGCGATCCATCTTTCAACCTGTCTGAGCTCCAGAAATCTCTTAGAATATTATCACTCTCGTGATTGTTGTTTTAACATGAATTGTTTAAAAAGCCGACAATTCACAACAGCAAAAACCAGGATTTAGCTCGGAGTCTGCGGGGCTGTTTATAGCATTTTTAGCGTTTCTAACTTAATATCAGCGTCTTTGAAGCTGTACAAGAATGATAATAATGTAGGAGATTTCTGCAGCCCATCCAGATTGAGGGGTGGACAGCATGCACAGTATCAAAAAGGCTGACATTGAGGAGAAATTTTAAGAGCGATATGACAGGTCATTAGGGGTATATCAGGCGCTTGTTCAGGGTGACTCCGAATTACACTCAAAAGCTGTGTAACCAAGGATAGGGTCGAAATTACCAATCACTAAGGAGCTGAAGGAACACCATTCCCATGATTCTTTTAGTGTGGGCCGGGGCACCTGGGGGATATAGGAAATGGTCTATTGCTTCTCCACCTCCATCCTCGCAGTCATCTCACTATTGTGGAGGGCGCTCACTCAGTATGGTGCTGTGCCGACTGAATTAAAGGCACTATAATGACCCCTATGGCTCGCTTGTTTACTTGATCTTGCAGGAGATATCACAGTCCAACATCTCTTACTGGAAGAAAGATGAGCTAAGAACAGAGCTGAAAAACCTCAAGAAGCAGTTGGACGACTTGGACAGGAGCAACAAAGCTCAAGCACAGCAAATGGTAAGACACGTTTACTGAGAAAAAGATTTATTTTCACCATAACCTTCATTGCCAAGTACAGTCTATGAGTGAATTTGCATAGAGTTCCGTTATTGTTTTGTGCGGACAGGTCCCAGTACACCGAAGTGCCTCGCTAGTCTTTGGCAGCAATGCATGCCATGTGTCAAAATACATGGAGGTTACATTTTTATAATCTACTAGGGTTCTGGTTTCCTAAAGCTGGTCCACACGATTGCATTCGAGTGTGACCAACTGCATTTCAACGGCTTTGTTGTATTTCCTAATGTTTTAAGCATGATTCTTTTACTGTGAGCTTGAAATTATTCTGGCATTGTTATAAGCAATCATTTCTCACTGATGGTGCATAGATTTGATCTTGCAGTCCAGTCATACGCAGATGGGAAGTGTTCCAAACCTACCTGGTGCCAGTGTTTTTTGTTTTTTTCTCGTTGTAAGCAGTCTCAAGCGGTGGCAGTGCACTCAGTCACGCAAATGTGTGAACCAAGCTTGAGTGTAATTGGCGAATAGACGAGATTGAAAGATAAAAGCAGCCACTAACATGAACATAACTGACCGTGGCTCTTTGCTGCTTCACAGTGGCAGCAGTTTACCTGCCTGGCTTGTGCACATGTTTCTTGGAACTAAACAGGCTAACTTTACTGACTATGATGAGAGTGTCTATAGTGGGCCAGTATTGTAAGCAACTCTGCCCAAATTGTTGAGGCTTGTTTTCAACCCGACATCGGGGCACCTTTCCTCTTTTGCAGGCAATCGAAAATGTGAAGAAACTTTTGGAGGAGAAGAAGGATTCCGAATACATTGTGCACGCTCTTGAGGTTGGAGACAATGCCAAGGTGAGTCGGTCCCGCCGGGTGCGTCGACTGGATGCAGCTGTGCAATGATGCTGTTAAAAAACGCTGTCCCATGTCGGTGTTGCGATGCTTGTTTTATAGGCCCTGGACGCAGCCTTGAAGCAAGTGCGCACTATCACACCCAACGCTGCCGCCATGTTCTTCAGCTGTGACGCAGAGAAAGGGAAAGTCATCTGTCTGAGTTCTGTGCCCAAGGTTAGTCTTTATTGATTGTGTCACGAGGAATCTGTAGTTGCACGGTATGAGTGCAAGTACAAAGGGAAGATTGACATGCACATGTAACTCTTTTCAAGGAGAGAGGGGTTTGTTAAAGCGATATGTGTGTTTGGTTTCAATGTTTTACACCAACAGACCTCTCTGCCTCTGTAATAGAGTTCGAAGGTTGGGCTGTCGGCGCATATTGGTAACGGGAGAAAACGGCACTGCGTTTGTGTCTTTTGTCTACTTGTCCTTCTTTTTTTGCACTGTTTTCTTCTGTTACCATTCCTTGCCTCTGCTTTTGTGCGTGTGCATATATTGTATTTGGAAATATTGGTGAGGTTTTCTAATAGAGTAACTACTGTTTTCACTGTTCATATTATTTGAAGCTGAAAAAGCTCGAGATTTTCATAGCCTTTTACTCAGTAACAGCAACTTACGTTTGTCCATTTCAAGGATCATCAGTTGACCTTTCAGTTTTTTGCACTTTTTTTGGATGCATATCGGGACTGGAAATTGGAGGCTTGTCTTGACTGGTGCTATGATAATGGCTGCTGATAGGAGGCTGTAGACAAGAATTAATTTCTTCCCAGAATTGCAAACAATGCACTATAATAACTTCTATGTTTCTGCTAGTCATCATTTCGTGGCTCGCATTGGTTTAAATAGCTTGCATTTTTGGAAGCAACGACAAATGCAGTGATGCACTAACCCCTTCATTCTCTCAACCTTGTTTAACTATTTCGTGTTCCTTGCCATTCCCAACTCACTGGAATAATTCCTTGGGTTTATGATACAAAGGGTTTGCCGCCAACACGTCCTCTTTTTGTTTGCGTCGCATAAATGAATAGTATCGAATGCAAACAGTTGGTTCGGTAGGCATTGTCCACTCACAGCTGCAGAAACATGGATATGTAACCTAATGGGGAAACAATACTCCTAAAATCATGCATACCTACAACAAGAAACCGCTGTGGTGTAGGCATATTCTATTCATATTTAAGGTGCTGCATTGTTTCATTGATGGCTTATGTGCTGAAAGAATGCTTTTTTTATTATTATTGTTTTGAATTTGACATATCTTATTTGCCTCCCCTTAGGTAAAGCCCATTGGGTGCTATAAGGGTATAATAAATTCAGTTAAAAGAAGGGAGCATACTCGAACACAACAAGAAGTGTCTTGTCAAGCCTGCGATGTTGCCTCTCCTTAGGGCATCGTCGCACGAGGTCTCACTGCCAACGGATGGATCAAGGAAGTGTCGGAGGTGATTGGAGGCAAGGGCGGAGGTAGGGAGGAATCTGCTCAGGCCATTGGGAACAATGTAAGCTCTCTGGACAAGGCATTGGAAGTGGCGCACAACTTCGCCAAGCTCAAGCTCACCTGCTGAAGGCGGCACCGCTCCTTTACTTGGGTTCCCTTGGAGCTTCAATAATTTTTATATTTGAGTTTTCTTAATAAACGCCGGGTTATGCTTGTTTGCGTTTACATTGAAGTTCAATTAATTGAATTGCCAGGAAGCCAAGAAATCGAGGTGAATATTGACTCACCTTGATGCGAGGCACTTTCTTGTCAGACCACCGTTACTTTGATTGTGTCCACTCCTTGCAATGGGTGGAAATTTGGGCACTTCTGTAGCCCTTCTTGCCTCTTCACAAGACTGCACAACACCAGTGCTGAATTAGTCTAAAGCTCGCCTTCGTGCCTCGTTTCTCTTACCTTGGAATGGGAGATGGATTTTGCAGGGATTTGAACTCCCATGCATTGCTTCTGTAAACCATGCCCCTAGCAATTGCAAAACATTGGATTAGAGCAATTCGTTTTCGGCGCGATTATTTTAGGGACACTCGGTGTAGAAGCTATGTTTCTGTAATTTAATACTTATCATTCCTAACTGGGCAGAGTTTGTTTTAGTGGCTCCTTTTGCGGGCTGCAGTATCGGGCTGAACAGATCTGAGCTTTACCTACTTGCCTGCATTTTTCACCACTTTGTGTTCATGTTTTCAGACTATGCAGCATTGATTCACCATTTGGCCTTAGATGGTTGGAGTGGTCAGAATGCTTAAAGAGAATTCCAAACACATATATAAGGTATAGTGATTCTCTGCCATGCAGAACATCCTGAGTCCAGGAAAACAGAAAATTTACAAAACGGACACAGAATCCTTTGTGTTTGCCTTGTCTTAAATTTTTTCATGTTGGATCCTTAGTTTGGTGTCACCTAAATTTACCCTAAATGAAGTATATTGAAACCTACAAATTTTGTTTGAAGCGTTGGAAAAAGAAGTTCAAGACGCCTACAAGAAATACTAAGGGCTAATAAATCAAGAATGGAAAAAAAGCATTATTCACTCAAAACCTGGCACAATATGGCCTCAGTAGCTTTTGTGCCATTAAACCCATAATCATCATCATCATCATTCACTCAAAACCTATCTGCTGCAGGAAAGTCCTCGTGCCTACAGCATTCGTTTGTATGCAGAAACATTCTCATCTTGCAAGGTATAATAACTTGTGTTTGCAGGTTATTGCCTTGTGTGATGAGCATGCCTTCTTAAAGGCGGACGACCAAACACGATATTCTGCAAGGCTTTCCTCCTCTCACATCTTCGAGCGATGGAAGGGAAGGAGTGAAAGTCAGGCATGAGTCCGCACGCGTTGTTCGGATTCTGGGGTAGTTCATTGTGCAACACGTGAACAGAGATAAGCATGTAAAAAGAGTGCTCTCCAATGGACACATCGCAATCTGTGGGCCGGAGAATTAGCGAAGGAAGCTTCCAGGACATTCAAACGAGAACCAAGTTTGTTACACGCACTGCGTGGTACGTCTTCGCTAGGTGCTTCTTTGATCACCATAGTTTTTAATAAACGTGGATTGACGTGTTTTTTTTTTTTCAAAATAACTGCTGCCCCCTGTCAGAAGCTGGAATCGGAATGCATTGGTATAAAAATGTGACAACCATAAGGAAGGAAGAGTGAAGAAGCTTAATCATGGCGTAAACCCCGAGACTGCACGTAAAAATGACAGAAACACTAAAAGGTCTCGATCTTTTAGTTTGTGTCGTTTTTGCCTGCAGTCTCGGGGTTTATGTCATGTCAAATTAAAACAGTTAGTTTGTGCCCTTACATTCACTTCATGAAGAAGCTTCTTTGTACGAATTTAGGGCGAAAGATAAACTGCAGATAAGCCACATTGTGTACAAAGCTAAGGATGCTTTGGTTCAAAGGATACCTTGGGGGAACTCGATCACTCGCCGGCCACTCACTGCATCTAGGAAGCAGGATCTATCCCCTTCTCAGGAGGCCTTGGCTTACACGGAATCACGTGTTTGCATACCCGCAACTTTCGAACCAGTGTCTGTGTGGGGCTGCTAACGCACAGAGGACGTTTGCTAAAATCGTGCATATCCTCAATAAAAAACAGAACAAAAAAACAGATGAAGCATTTAAAAACAAAAGAACCGGTTCCAGTCCTATGTAGCAACGTCGCCTCTCGTAAAAAAATAAAATAAAATAAAAACTACCAGTGCACAGCACGTTGACTAAAAAACTCTGCCCTGATTACAAGTCCTCGGCATTGTAACTCAAGGACTCAAGGCCGTTTGTCAATCATGTTGGAGTTAGTCTCCTTGCCCCTCCCTCCCCCCCCCCTTTTTTTTTTCTGGTTGGGGCTTGGCCGTCGTCGGTTTAGTGGAGCAGGGGTAGGGAGGGGGAGGCGGAAACAGGCAGTGGTGGAAAGGGTAGAAGGAGGGTGAGGAGGAAGCGAAGGAAAAGTGGAAAGCCCAAACTGGTTGTCGGCCTTTAAACTACATTTTGATTTAATTCCTGGATTTATGTATTCCTTTATATAAAATTATTTCCATCCCTTCCTTAGTCACATAGAATTGGTAAAATCAGATTGGTAGTTGTCTTACTTGTTCCTGTTGCACGACCACGAGCCAACGCGGCTACGGAGCTTCCTGAGGCACCATGACCTCCCGGGGTGGTGCATGTCAAAAGTGAGAAGTATACCTCCGCCCATCAACAGCACGCTCAACACAACAGGTGTCAGCTCAGAGTCTTCCTGGTTAAAAAAGAACCGCGCGGAAATGCAGAGCCATATTTAGTGCAGACATCGAGATTATGCAGAGAGGTAATTGAGTGCTTGCTCACTGAGCCAAGGTGTACTTACTTGCTGAAACAAAAGAGGTACAACTGCAAAAGCCGCAAGTTCAGCTGTCTGCGCAAGATGGGCCACAACTGCTTGCTGGGAACTGGGCGATATTTCGTGTAACCAGAGAGGCACCACTGCCAGGGAACTTCCCACGGAGACTTTGCTCATGGCTAGCAGGCACAGACTGATGCAAGGATGACCTGCGCGAGGAAGAGAAATGTTTTGGTCGGAGGATGTGCTCCAGCGAGACCAAAAATTAATTTCGAATACCCTCGATTTTTTTTTACACCACCTTAAGTTATATTTATTTATTTGTATTTTAAATACCCTCGGGGCTACAAGGGCACTGTAAAAGGAGTAGGTTAAAGGAGTAGGTTACAAGCATAAAAAGGATTTAAAGAATGCAAGTAATTAGCTGTTCATAAAATATTAAAATAGTGCATGTGGTTGAACTGCAATTTAATAAAACACACCCCCACAATATGAGCGACAACACTTGAAATGACATTTTGCTGTGGTGATTTGTCAAATAGTTTATAGACTGGAGCTTAAACTTGGAATTCTAGCTTGGACCAGGACTTCCTCAAAGACTTGCAGGTAACTCACCTGATTTACCCGTACACGCCGCTTCGCGGCGGCCGAGATTCGCTAAAAGGAGGCTCATCGCCATTTTCTCTAAACTGGGTTCTCTATAAAGGCATTTGATAAACCGGGATCGGTAAAACGATGTTCGCTAAAACGAGGTTCTCTAAACCGCATGCCTCCGTCCTCCTCTCCTCTCGATACCCAGCGCGGCTCGATGTGCACTGGTTCTGCGCCCTCTGACTGCTATCCGCAAGGAGAAAGCAAACAGAGCTACGGCAAAAAACGGACCAGCAAAACACACAGAAAGTTTGTGTTCGATGCCTGTTTAGGGTATTTTCTGTTCAATAAAGTTCAGCTGTGTGTAAGACGTCTGTTTTATGTCTCCCCCGAACTCAAGTATCGCGTACACCTAAAGTCCCTTGATACTTCTTTTTACAAGTAACAACAACCAATACAAATGACGGAGCACACTCGGCTGGAACTTAATGGCGGCATTCAGTTTAAACCTCTGCTGTGCGCCGCCATTCGCTTCCTAAAACCTGCACCGTCACGCTGTCGGCGCTTCAAAGAATCTCGCTACTTGTAGGAAGCTCTTATCTAGGGACTTTCGGTACACCGTGTTTCGGCTCATTTTGCGTGATAAATTATATTGCCCAACTTCACTGGCACGAGGATAAACGTGCACAGACGAAGCCACGTGCTCGCACCGGTGGCTTTTACAACGTACACTACTTTGTTTCACCTGAAGTCAGAATAGCCGACGCCACGAGCCCAGGTGCCAATCTTGGGCCAATCAAGCAACCCCGAAAGCGCAGCGTCACGGCTGTGCATCCAGTCAAGCACGGAGAGTGCGCCGTATCTTGGCGCTTCTTGTGTGCGTGTATAAGTTGCGTCTTCTAGGCTTTGACAGCGCTAGTATGAGGATGACACGGAGTATAGAAAGTGCTTTTCAAATTCAGATTAAGTACAGATTCAGCGTTCTAATGTCATTGAAAAAGTGTCTGGCATTTCTCGTAGCACGATCTTCCGGTTTAGGTTTTAATGATGTACGTGGGAGGCTTATCCTACGGAATTCTTTTAGCCTTATATCGAAATTTCTCCCGGGTAAGAGAGACCTGAGCATAATATTCACGGTTATCTCTTCGCTTGACAATTAGAACTCCTAATATTGCGAACTTCTAATCAAAAAAGAAAAAGCTCAAGCCTTCCCCAGATTCGGTTTGCCCGCGGACCCACCTCGCCTGCTTGTGACGAAGTGGGCAAAGCAGGTGACACCGCCGGAGATGCAGCCCAGGATGGCTATCTTCCGGCATCCACTGTGCTTCAGCATCATCAAGGGCGCCAGGCAGGCCGAGAGATCGGCCGAGGACATCAGGAGCATGTGCAGGTAGGCGTTGCCGGCAAGGCCCACTGCTAGGTACACTTGCGCTAGGGAGGCCACACCGTTCACCAGACTGCGGAGAATATAATGCTTAGTCGCTTGCAGGGGTACAGTGTTTTAAGCATGTTGGTCCGTTGAGCTTGGCCACCGAAACCTTTGTGTTCTCTATTTCATCATTTCACCGGCAATAAGTGCGTCTCTTTCGGATGGCCAGCCTCCAGCACGTGCTCGCCTCCGCCATGCTTTTGCTGCTCGTGTGCACAAAACTAGCCATCCTCAGCATCCTTGGGTAATACATCCTTTATAATTATAAATTAGGCTGCTGTTGCACGGAAGACGCTTCATCTGTTCAACAGTGTAGATAGCGGCTACGTCGAATAGTTATTGCCTATACCAATACTTTTTACTGGGAAATACTTAAACCTCGAGAGCTTACGGTTTATGTGAAATATTGTTCAGAAAAAGCAACATGCTTGTAACCTTATTAATTGCTGAGACTCGCCGGCGAAAGGCGTATACCTTTCAAATTTGATGCAGTCAATAGTTCGGGATACCGGTCTTGTGCATCTGTGTACGTAAAGACGGCATGGGGTGCTTGTTGCTCGTAAACTACGTGGATGTTGAAGAGAGTTCAGCTTCTGGGAGTCCCAGAATATGTATAGACCGTTTTATCGTGGGTAGCGCCATTTTGAGAGCGAGAGAGAAAAGGGGAAAGGGCTACCGGCGCTTTCCTCCTTTCTGATTGTGTAGAAAGAGGGAAAGTCCCGGATGAGAGGCTCGGCCGGTGTTGGGTGTCTGCTGTGCCCCAACTTCGTTCGCGCTTTCTTTTCTGTTTTAAACTCGCAAACTTAATTAGAGCCGTGGTATTGGATGGCGACAGTTCCCCGGTCATCGGGACACCATTGCTGGGTGATAGGGTGCACGAATAGCGACAGAAAGCGTCGAATACTGCCCGAGGACATATATGTAGCTTGCATGGAATCCGGCAAGACGAGTGCGGCTGCAATGTTTTTAAGCTCCCTCGCTTTCCGCATGACTGGAAGTGATGAACCATTCATCAATTTTCGCTTGCAATGGGCCTATTTCAACGTAGCCGTTTTTAGTAATCAACAAGCGATACACGAAACGGGAACCTCAATTAACTTTTGTAAACACCCGGAGCTGCTACAGATCGTTTTGCTGCGCTGCTTTTATATTGCGTTTCCGTGTTCTTATATTTCCTTGTCGATGAACGACAAAGACGTTCTACATGTACTTATATCGAAGCGCAGAAAGCCTCAAAGCAGCCACGAATTATTTTACTATTTGATGCAATATTTTGAGTACTAACCTTCAATTTCTATCACTGACACGTTCGCTGCCGCTGTTCCCCCCGTCCCCGCACTGGCGGATGCCATGACTCGAACAAAGAAACGTGCACACTGGGCTCGAAAACGCAGATCGCAACACACGAGACGTACCCTGCAGCGACTATCCAGCTCTTCAAAGCGCCCGATCAACGGAAACAACCCACCAGCGGCACTCCAAGGAGCGCTTTTGCCGGCTCTCTGGTATCGCGCAGGAGATCGCGATTCAGGAAAACCGATAGAACTACCTTTTCAACAATTTCTAGCCTCACCCGGAGGCGGAAATAAGCCTTCAACTAAGTGTTGTAGATGATAAAATCGAGTCAGTCACCACTGCAAATTATTTTTATTAAGATAAATTCAGTTACAAATATTTACAATCTGAAACAGCAGTTATCACGAGAAAACTGGCACGCACCTTGCGAGCGTACCCCATGTTCATTGGCGGTACAGCGTTCGGTGCGCGCTCCATTCACAAAATGTTCCGAGCACAGTCGAGAGGATGGCGTTGAGGAAACGTGTTTTCGGTTTACGGACGCAATGCACTGCCGCCGAGACCAGGGTCATGTGGAAAGCGATGGAGCTTAAAGACATTGCAGCCGCTCTCGCCTTGCCGGATTCCTTGCAAGCTACATAGGTTCTCGGACAGTATTCGACGCTTTCTGTCGTTATTCGTGCACCCTATGACCGCGCAATGGTGTCCCGATGACCGGGGGACTGTTGCCATCGAAGCCCGTGGCTCTAACTAAGTTTGCGAGTTTAAAACAGAAAAGAAAGCGCGAACGAAGTTGGGGCACAGCAGTCACCCAACACCGGCCGAGCCTCTCATCCGGGACTTTCACTCTTTCTACACAATCAGAAAGGAGGAAAGCGCCGGTAGCCCTTTCCCCTTTTCTCTCTCGCCCTCTTTCAGTAAAACGGTCTATAGGACGCTGCTCTGATCGCCAGCACCCTAAGGGTGCTACTGGAACACCCCTAGGTTGTTAGCCGTGAGACAAGCTGATTTACACCTTTAAGGGTGGAAACAAATTTAGTGTGGACGCGCTAGAATCTCACAAGACGCTCAAGTATTATCAAACGCAGTAAGGTCGCGTTGGAGGTGGGACAATTAAACGATCTCTCTGCCGTAAGAGGAGGAAATCGGTCATTGCGCGTGTTTCACTCCTCATCCTGTTTCGGAATAAGTAATTATGACTTTGGCGATACTAGGTTCTCTTTTTTTTCTTTTTTTCTTCTTTTTTTTTGTATTTATAGAGCGAAGTTGTACATCCCGTTCAATATGAGCTGAAACAAGTCCTTCGTGCTCCTTTAGTGTACCTGCTAATTTTTTTTTTTTTTTTTTTTTTTGAGGGGGGGTGGTTGTGGTTCAAATTAGGAATGGAATGGGAAGTTGAGGTCTTATACTTCGGGGTCTTTGACAAATTGAGAGATAATAGGGCTGGTGGGCACCGCAGGCGCAAAAAAGGGCTGGATCGGGTCGGGTGTTTCAGCTCATATTGATTGTCATAGCGCGTTTCATTGGAGTGTGCTTGATAATGAATAGCTTTGGTACTAAATTGAACGGTCCACATTTTCTTTAGAAAGCAGTACATCGCAGGCAGGAAAAATGTTGTTTGAAGTTTCCTCACCCGATGCCCAGCAGAAGGAATATTCTCCTGTTTGTTTCCTTTGTTCCGCAAAGGTCAACGAACTGTTGAAGTAAATTACTTGTATCTCTCTCGCCGCAGGCTATTTGATGAGAGCTGGCGTCCTCCTGGAACAAATTGTGGCATGTTCAGCTGCTCAGGCAAAGTGCGCTCTTCAGTGCGAAAAACGAAATCCAGGCAATCACGCTGGAATTCAATGGATGACACCATTCGCTGGCGGCATTTAAAGAAGAAATTTAGCCGGTTCCAATATGCAGAAGATTGCCATTCCAAACGTAAGCTTAATTGTCGTCCCTCTCTCTTCTCGTCTCATCCGTTCCCCGTGTTTTCTGATGTTTATTTTTTTTCTTGCTTTAAATATTTATTTACCATTTAAAGGGGGTGTCTCTTACCATGTGTAATATTCTACTGCCGCTCATTTACAGGGATTACGAAGGTTATTACCTGAAGAGCGGTCAAGTAGTCGCGAGGAATGTCTTTGGTGTTGGTGTGAGCTATGATGAGCATCAGTTGAGCAGCTTTGTTGAACCGTCCGTGAGCCAGTAACCACTTCGGAGATTCAGGGAGAATTCTGTTTGGGGTAGATAATTTAGGAAAAACTGTAAAGTCAGCTAATGTCTGGTGTTCTCCGATCTAATGTTATATAACGAAGGCACTGAATGAGAACCTTCAGGCATCTAGTTGACATCAAAATTAGCTTCTAAGCAAGACCTTTCCATTCCTGAAAAGGACATCCGATTTCGCGCTAATGTTTGAAAGCATCTGACAGCTTTGACTATTTCATGGTGGTGTGTTGGCTAAACAGTAAAATATCAGTTTCGTATGGTATAAAACGTGTTCTCTAACAAATCGATATATTTTGCAAGAAGCACACATAAACACACATCGAGACGAGAGCAGCGACGTTCACTTTTGTTCGTGCTCTCCTAAACTTGTAGACGTCTGTTTCACACACAATTTCGGGGATCATTATAATGGTTTGCTTTGTGTCGAGGGGCGGGGGAAGTTACGAAGAACCGAGTCCGGGTGCCTGACCTCCAGTAGAAGAGGAAGGTGACGAAGGGCACGGACGTGGTGGCCGCCAGGTAGCTCCAGTCCCTGACGAGCAGCGCCACCAGGGCCACGAGCAGGAAGCCCACGCTGAGGGCGCACCTGGCCAGCAGAAGCGCTCGGGCGCGCTGGCCCCCGCCCACCAGGTCTTCCACTGGGAACGCCCACGAGCTACCTATAGCCCGATTTCACGTGACGTATTTCCGGTTTGAAATCTCGCCGGACGCCATGTTGATGGACTTTCGCCCCATTGCACGCACGGAGGCAATGTTTTCCAGCTCGCTCGAGTCGTGATCGACTGCGCTAGTCAGAAAAAACATTAAAAAGCGTCGGCTGATACTCTATTTTAATACATATGCCAGCCTTCATTCGGACTATACTGAAATGAAAATTGAAATAGACCTCTCACGTTCAGAAATTAGTTGAACATGATCACCAATATCGGCTAATGACAATCGCACGTTTGTATTTCTTTTGGAAGGCTGTATTTTTCGTTCCAAACGGCCGATTCCAGCGAGCGCTCGAAGAGCAGCTGTCGAGGAGCTCGATGCGTCTCGGGAGATCCGGTGCCCCAGCGCGTTCGTGACGTCACTTTTACCTTCACGGGCAAAGCTACCGGGAAGTTGGCGCGAGCTTCGCCACTTGGTGTTGTCAACGCGCTATAAGCTCGCCGTTCAGGATGCCCGCTCACCGCAAGAGTTGAATAGGCGCCGGAGAGAAGGGAAATTCGGTTCGGCAAAAAGTTTGACAGGGCTTGCCGCCGTACTTCCGCGGAGCGGCGCTGCTTTTATGGATAGTACGACGTCACGACATTCGGTTTATTCGTTCTAATATTTGGTGTCTTTTCGAGCAAAAAATGTGTCTCTGCGGTGTGCCGGAACATGGTTGACATTTAGACGATAAAATAGGCGCTAAGATTTCGTTGCAGCACCCTTTTAAAACGAGTCAGTGATTGAGAAGGTGACCCGTCGCCGGCTAAAATGGCCCCGGTAGATGCCGCCGGTGCGGCTCCAAAAAGAAGAAAATGGAATAAGCGAGGGTTTATACCGTCCAAATGCGTATACCCCAGTCATACTTACTGAGTTCTGCCGTTGACGTAGTCACTCGCTATGCTGGTGCGTTTCGCCAATACCAAAAACGACGTAACTAATCGTCTAGATACAAGGGTGGATCCAGAACTCCGTTTTTAGGGGGGCGGAAAATTTGTAAGGATACTATTTTCCCATTCATTCTCGTGCACCGGGGGGTCCATTCATGTCAAATTGCCTCCGAGAAAGGGGAGAGGGGGGGGGGTCGACTTGGTTTGGGGGGGGGCGGCGGCCCCGTCGCCCCCGCCCGCCCCCCCCTTGGATCCGCCACTGTCTAGATATAAACACATGGGGAAAGGGGCAGACGCTGTTCATCAACATGGCGGAACGCCGTTTACTGGAAGTAAAGAAGCGTTTCGTGAAACCGCCCTATACCGCCGTCCCGAAGAGGCGACTCTCCGCAGAGTTCAGAGGTCGCGCGAGGTTTTGACCTCCTGGTCTTACCGAGCTTGGTGAGCGAGGACCACGTGCCCGCTGTGCCCACAGCGACTAGGAAGCGGAGGCAGATGAAGGCGATCAGGTTGGGCGACACCGCGGCCAGCATGCCGAACAGGCATTGTGCAAACAGGAAGACAACCAGCGACAGCCGACGACCGCGCCTGGCAGGGTGAACGCAGAACACAATTGACGCGTTACCTGCCCGTGGCGTTGCTTGGCATCGTCATCAAGATCGTTACAAAAAAAAGAAAGCAAGCACAGTAACATTTTTTTTTTTATCTTTCTACAGTTGGTGAGAAAAGCCCACTGCTTTGAAATCGCAAATTCGGGGCTTTTTTTTTCTCTTTTCTTGACTGCGTAATTGCTCATGCCCACCATTCCAGCTGCGTTTCTGTGTAAGTCACATTTGCAGGGTTAAAGAAATCGATTTGTGCGGTCTACAAAAATCGACAGCACAAGGCCTTAGAGAGATGCTGAACCGAAATTCTGGAGCTCACAAAACAAGGCTGGAGCGATAGGCGGGACGCTGCAAAACCCCAAAACATCACTCATACAGCGGTATCTCTAAGGGATGGCTGTATTTTTGGAAAAGAAGTGCACTGTTGAACAAGCCCGACGAGACATCACACGCCACGATTCTCATTCCCTCTCCTCTTCGCTTCGTCCCTTCGAGCAGGTGAAGCGAAGCGAGAAGGAGAGAAAGCAGAGGCCGGTTCCCCTCATTCTCAACTGTTCCAGGAGGATCGATGACGTCACAGACCTCACTTGATCGTGCCCTTCTTTTCCAAAAATAGGGCCATCCGTTTGAGATATCGACATATGAGTGATGTTTTGGAGTTTGTAGCGTCCCGTTCAGCGCTTCTGCGGCCTTATTTTGCGAAATCCAGATTTCGGTTCAGCATCCCTTTAAAGGGTAACTGCAAAGAAAAAAAGTTTTTTTTTTTTAAACAGCCAAATTGGGACTAGCTTGTCAAAAAACAATTTTTCCGCCAGAAAAAAAAATTACAGCAATATTTATTGCGTGAGACTGATTTTAGTTTGCGGCTATTTCGTCCGTTTTAAATCGCGCGCCACGAAGTTGGGATTTCGTGACGTCAATCCCAATCGGCTGGTATACTTCTCATTGGCTAAGAGTTTGATTGACAGCTTAGATCTTGGTTGTTAAACCTTTGTTATATGTTGCAATTTCCTTTTGAGCGGCATATTTCCTTTTGAGCGGCATATAATCAAACTCTTAGCCAATGAGAAGTATACCAGCCGATTGGGATTGACGTCACGAAATCCCAACTTCGTGGCGCGCGATTTAAAACGGACGAAATAGCCGCAAACTAAAATCAGTCTCACGCAATAAATACTGCTGTAAAAAAATTTTTTCTGGCGGAAAAATTGTTTTTTGACATGCTTGTCCCAATCAGGCTGTTTAAAAAAAAAGCTTTTTTTCTTTGCAGTTACCCTTTAAGACCCGTTCACACACTTGAGGTTCCTTACAACCGAGTGCCTTAAAACCTCTTAAAATCTCTTACGGCGAGAGAACACACTGACACGCTGGCGCCATCTAAGCGGCGACCCTGGAACTGCCTTTCACGAGAGCGAAGGTTTTGCGGTATTTGCGAGGTTAAATGTACGTACTACTTATAAAAAAGTTCGTTTATGACATTGACAACAGTTTTTCGAGCCGATGAAAGAAAGAATGATGCCCGAAAGAAATAAAAAAAGAATGTACGGGACCGCCAAGTGTTACCCGATAGGCGGCGCCAGGATGTCCTCTCGTCGTAAGAGATTTGAAGAGGTTTCAAGGTACTCGGGTCCTAAGAAGTCGCAAGTGTGTGAACGGGCCTTTCCTGTCGCTTTGCGGATCCGACACAGAGTCTTGTAGCGAGTCGGCGTATTCCCCTGAGCGTTGGTTTCTCCTGGTAGACACTCGTCGTGCGGAGAAGCTTTCTGCGACTGAAGCGCTTGTGATTGTCATTTTCTCGTACTCATCGTTACAATTTACGGCAAATTTCACTTTTCTTCGCGCATGATATGCGTTATAGTTCTCGTGTCATTCCGTTAGTAAAAGAGGGATTTTCTAAATCCGAAAAGTAAGTGCAATACCTCTCAGAGAAGGCGGCACAGACGAGGTGTCCTGCGAGCAGTCCGCCTCCAAAAAGGACTAGGCCCGCCGTAGCCAACAGACGTCTACTGCACACCAGGTCCCACTGGAAACGAATCGAAACCTAAACCCGAAGCACGTCGAGAAAAGAAACGACCTGACACTTTTCAAAGAATAATCGCGCGTCGATCTGTTCTCGTTCGCGAGACGTCACTACAGCTTCGCCCTAGTGGACGCTAATATTGAAAAATGGTCTCCGGCGCAGCACCAGTCCCTTCTTTTTTGTCTACTGAAAGATCTTAGAAGCTGAAGGAGAAGAACACAAACGTGTCTCATATGTCATTCTGCCTATTTTAGATGGAGAATTACTAAGGGTTCTACGGCGAGAAATGGAATTGGCACCTCATCATTGAAAGCGGAGCCAAGTTTGCGCTGCTGTTTCTTGTGCACTCGGAAGTTCGACGAACTTCGTTCGTGTCCGCCTTCTCGTATACCCACCGGAAGCTCGGGCCGCGGGAGCGACGAATTCCACTGGCGCGTTTCGTAAACCTCCTCCCGAGCATATGAGTTCACGCATAATCAAAATGCCAAGAAGAATTATGAATACGTTCACGTTCTCTTCGTCGCGTATCTCTCCCGTAAATTAACGGCGCGTGTAATTCGGGGGCTCATCCGAGGTTCTTCCTTCCGTACACAAAAGGCACTTCTCCAACTCAATTATCCACCGACGATTGTCTTAGTCGTAACCCGCCCCATTATTCTTTTCGTGCATTTTTTTTCCCCCTCGTCTTCACAAAGAGTTCCACCCGCACCACGTCTCAGCCAGGGCCGTTCATCACCGCAGCTCTTCTCGAGGGACCCGCAGTTTGTGGATCTTTAGCTGGGCGGATCGGTTGGCTGCGGTCCAAGTTCGTGGGCCTCTCCCTCTCCCGGCCTTCTTTGGGACCGGGACGTCGAATGCTTGGGCGGTTGTTGGTGTTTGCTTCGCCCGACGGCAGGACGGCGGTGACGGGGGAGGGAAGGGGGGGGGGGGGGGCGTCTCGGAGTGGTTTTCAGACCCTGTTTGAAGACCATCTAGGCAGCCACCGCGATCCGACTGACCTATTTCCATCCGAAACATTTCCCCCGTCTGCCATCGCTATTGTTACTTCCAGCAGAAGTCGTGCTCGGTGCCTCCACGTCAACCGTTTTGTTTGTTTGTTTGTTTTTCTTCCAAACTCTGGCCAGGAAAGTAACACGCACGCAAAACAAAAGAGCGAGGGAAAAACAAAGACACCTAAACACGGCGCTTCCTCTTTTTTCTTCTTCTTCTTATTGGGTTTTTATGTGGGAAGTGGCATTTGTCTGTTTGTGTCTCCCGGCCGCGTTATCTGCGGACGCACGGATCACCGCTGTCCTCCGCTGGATGCGATGAGAAATCGTTTCCCCTTTGGCGGCGATCGCGTCGGGGGTTTGTCGTCGTCCGTTTATGTGTTGTTGCCATCTCGCCGGCTTTGTAAACGACACGCCGAGTCCTTCGCATCGTCGCGTGGCCCGGGGAAGGAAGAGGCTCGAGCGAGGCACCGCCGCCTCCGCTTCAAAAATTAAAGAGCGAACAAATCTCGGGAGCAAATGGGGAGGGGACGGTTATGTTGCCCATCAACAACGGACTGTTCAGCCGCGGGCGAGTGAGCGCTCAGAAAGAGAGGCTGGGAACTTCTGAGTACCGTCGTGTCGCTGCCGCTTCCCTGTTTTAGTTGCGACCACACCAAGATGCGGAAGCAGCAGTCATTTTATATGCACACGAAAAGTGTACGCGAGACATGTTTTCGTCCGTCAGAATGCATCTCTTGTTGTGTCTATGAACACCTTTCTGCCGCTGCAGGAAAGCCCTCGAGGGCAGCCAGTGTTTTGTTTCGTTATTTTAATGATTTCGTTGCGCTAGAGGGGAGCATTAAAACAAAAACGGGCAAGACCGCCAACAAACAAACGAGAGTGTCGCTTAAAATTTCGGGGGCAATCTCAGGCGGAAAACTTGTCTTTCGATTTTTCCGGTGTTTTCCTCGATGTATGTGTGTGTGTGTAAGGGGGGGGGGGGGGCAACAAAATGGGATTTTCTCCTCGCAACGAGGAACCATATACTGTCGGCGCTGCGGTACGGTTGTCCCAGGAATTGCCGAATTTGCCAGTAAAACGTGGCAAAGGGAACGGCGAAGCAGCTTCCCTTTCATAAAATTGTAATGCGCGTGCTCCCGTGGCAAATTGTGATGCGCGTTTCCCGACCTTGGACATTTTCACCGCTGCCTTGCACGTGTGTCTGCCGCGAGAATATCCGTGCGTGAGATTGCATGAAGATTTGGCTTTCCAGTTTTCACTGTCATGGATAGCAAATCCTATGGAAAAGCTTTTCTCCAAATTCCAACCATTGACTGAGCCCTGGGTGTTGAGGCATGCTGTCTTGTCGCGTGCCGTTTTGTCGTGTGCTGTCCTGTCGCGTTCCCACTTTCCCCGTGTCAACAGACCAGGTCCTGTATGTACCACGGCATTCTACTTTTGTTAGTTTTACCATGCCCCCGTACATACGTGTAGCCGTTTTCTATCGTTGGCCCATTGATGACGGTTTTCATCGTTTCATCGAAACCCAAAGCTTATAAACAACGGCGTTGTAATAGGTATACTATTTCTAACCACCTAGATAGATAGAGTGCATCTTCGCCCTTGTCTGAAACTACCAACTGAGATCCTTGCTGGGGAACGTGGCTTTAATTACTACCAGCCCGGACTTCCAGACTCCTTGGCCACTTGTACGTCATTCCAAGAGGATTTCCCAGTTTAAGTGAACGTTATCGTTCACTTCGCATCGCAGACGGTAGGCCCCAAAGCGATGAGGTCGAAGCGCGGCAGGAATATGCATGGGACGGGGATAGTGAGGACGGGGCAGGAATTCTGCGCGCGGGGCCATACACCCTACTACGTAGCCGGAAAGTTTACTTTCTCCTCGCTGCATATATGCCCGCCGAAACGTCCGACGTGTCGTACGATGCGTCGGACATCTCGTCGTGCCCTGGCGCTTCTAATGGCGGAACGACGCAGACCTCTTCTCAGCCACAACATCTGTGACCGAACAGAGTAGGGGATCTTTAAAGCAACTGGACGTGTCCTTTTGTTACACTTGTAGGTCACGTGGTGCGCACGTGTTGCGATCTCGCCACACCCGCAAACGTCCTCTTAGAAAGCCGCGGTCGTTTTTAGCTCATTCTGTTGGCAGCCCATATTTAGAAATTATCGGTTTCTAGCTCGTGCACCACGCCGGCGATGGGACGGTCGATAAGCCTCTGGAACCGATGAGCAGCCCGCTGGCAGCCTTAATTACTCCGCGACTGCCGCGCCCAGCTCGCTCCAGTTCATTAACCGAGACGGATTATCATAATATGGATCTGATTTTTCGGCGCTCGATTGTCGCGAGCTAACGACCTCCGCTGTTAGTCTCTTTTTCCGGAACGACGGGGAAGCACTAATGCGCACTGCGGCGATGTTTTGTTTCCGCGCGAATGGTTCGGGAGGCCCGTTTTCCTTCGCTGCGACGAAAATGCTCTGACCTCTTTTTAAGATGCTATCTGAACAGGTGGCAATTTTCCTCGTCGGTGAGAACCTGATCGGCCAAGTCACGGGGCACACTTACGGGTAAACCTCCGTATTTCGGGGTTTTCGAATTCTAATTCTTTTGCGCTTTTTCGAATTTTATTTGCTCCCACGGATTCTGGTTCTTTTTTCTTTTTATTTTTTCTCAAGTCTTGATGTTGGAAAACAAATCGGTGTTTATCGGGGTTTACGTTGAAGAAAACAGAACATAAGATTCCTCAACGTCCAAAGAAGATATGCGAGTGATTCGAACGCTTGGAAAACGTTTCGGTACCGATAGGGGAAAAGAAACGACATAAGGAGTGTGGTTCCCGAGGTAAGCCTCGGCCTCGCGGAGAGTTCATTGGTGGTTTTGTTTCGAGAGGACACAAACGAAAGCACTAGGTAGAGATTTATTTCCGTGAAGCTTGGGTGTTTCTTATTGAAAAACAGTCACAATTCGTTTTTTTTTTTTAATTTTGATTCCGAGTTAGACTTCGCCATCCAATCGCGGTCTCCTCTCAATTCACGAATACGTCTGGTTCGATTGAATACAAGCTCAGTGCGAGGGCGACAACGAAGCCCACGACTTGATCAGACAGACGCGGTAGACACGCAGAAATGTCTGGGCATACCCTTGAGCCGCACAGAGCATCGAGTCGCCGTAATGAATTTATATAAAAGATTATCTCTTCGGGATTTGTGGAATTGTGTTCCTATGGTGGTTTACAAACAAGCTACACAAGTGTGAAGGCACAGGCAGTGACCGATTATCAGAAGGGTGAAGCTGCATGCTGTCACACTCGCGCTTGTTGGAAAACAGTCTGAACATCCGCAACGAATGTTCGGCTGTTGTTTAGGCCGGGCAGGAGAGAGGAGCATTTCTTCGGGCGTGTCTGCGCCGTCGGAGGCATCCACTCACCTGGGTGACGACCGTTTCGTCGGCGTGCAAGAATCGGCGGTCGTACTCGGGACCACGGTCGCAGGTCGTCCGGTTGCCCGCGACGGGCGCACAGAGGCGGACGCGGGTCGCCCTGACCGCGACGCCGCCGTCTCCGAGGCACCAGTGGTCGGGCGTGAGGAACATGAGCAGCTGGCTGTACAGCTGCAGGGCGCACGACACGTGCGCCGGCAGCAGCACCAGCCAGAGCAGGATCTGCTGGTAGCGGCCGTAGCCGCAGATGGCGTCCACCGGCTCTTCGTCCGCCATCGCTGGCTCCGACGTGTCGCGCTAGCGCCGTGCCTGGTGGAAGCCTCGGCTGCCCCGCTCGTGGCGTCGTAGCGCCGCCTGCGAGCATTGGCTTCGTTGCTTCTCGGGACGTTTGCGTCGTGCACGATCGCGACCACGGAAGGAGCCCATGAGAGTCGCCCCTCCTGAGCCTCGTTTCCACTCCTTCAATGAGTGGACGTTCCCATGCACGCACGTTAAAGGGATGCTGAACCGAAGATCGAATTTCAGAAAACAACGTAGAATCGATAGGCGGGACGCTACGAATCCTAAAACGTCACTCATAAAGCGGTATCTCCAACGGATCGTTGTATTTTTGTAAAAGAAGAGCGCGCTCACACAAGTCCGAAAAGACGCGTGACTCGCGATTCTCATTTCGTCCTCTTTTCGCTTTGACTCCGCGAGGGCGCGGAGAGGAAAGGGAGCGAGGCCATTTCTCCTCCTTCTCAACTCTTCTGCGATAAGATGACTTCAACATTCTCCCTCATTCGCTCCTTTATTTTCAAGAAGTACGGCCATCCGCTCGAGATATGGCGATATGAGTGATGTTTCGTGGTTTATGGCGCACTGTTGAACGTTTCTGCAAGCTTATTTTTGAAATCCGAATTTCGGTTCAGCATCCCTTTGAGGAATTTAGGTATATCGTTTTTTTCTTGCATTCCGATAACGATAGCCGATACTCCCCGACGCCTTTGCGCATGCATCGTATCATCATTGAGTATCGTGATCGGAGCGCAAGCACGATCTATTAAAACTCCTTATTGTCGCTGCTCGGAACCTGCAACCATCCTTCTCTGCATCTTGCGCATAGAGGCCTTTTTAGAGGTACTATGAAACATTTTTTGTCGATTTCGCTTAATAGTGTTTAGAGTCTTGAGACGTTATCCCTGAGGTGCATGAGATACGCGATCACTCGTAGCCAGAGGAAGGTGTCAACCTTCAGGTGTTCCTTTGCCGGCTTGTACTGCCTGTATACTGCCAATGTTCATGACAGTCACGCGCCTAGCCTGTCAATACTCAGAGCAGGTGCTATGCCACGGGCATTAGAGTTAGGCAGCTTCCGCCAGTGTACGGATTGGCCACAAACGCCGACCCGAGTATTCGCCGACGGATTGATTCAGTGCAAACCACTCGGTAACGCGACGCCCCCGTCCGAAAGCCACATCAGACCATGACGCGCCCGGAGCCGTTTGAATCCGGGCTGTTCACGATAACATATTTTTTTTGTTGCTTTCAGTTTTTTCTTGCAACATTGCGAGCACGCTTTATTTCGTCGGGCCTTTCCGAAGGAGCGAAAGAAAGGAATAGTCCGTTATCGAAATTTCACAGAGGGAAGCATAAGTTCTTACTTATATATACACGGTGTAAGATAAATATACAGGTGTGGGACACCGCGTGCGTCGAAGCTGCCAGATAAAGTCCTCTCCTCGCCTTGGTTATAAGCAGCGCCACTGTATGGCTCCTCGATATGCGGCTAATGGCAGCCTGTCGCGGACCAGGTTTCCCATGCTTCTCTACGGTAAACATGCATATTTTCAAAGTCGTTTTCTGGGTGCGCCACGTCATGTAGAACTTGGCACTTGCGCTACGCGTGTTACATCCCTAGCTTCGTGCCTCAGCGGCCGCATTGAGTTTTGTTTAAACTTATGAACCTCAATCGAACCGCTAGCGTCTGTCAAGGTCAGATCAGACGCTCCGAGCGGAAAGAGCGCTCGCCCGAGTGCCATGAGAACCAGGCCCGTTCTCGAATAACGCGTTGGTACCTAAAGGGGGCACGCCGATCCAATGATATTCCCGCCAAATGACCTTGCCGAGAGCCGCACCGCGGCGCCACTGTCTTGTCGCACGTAAGTCGCACGTAGGGTGCCTACATGTCTGTCTGTCTCCAGGGTGAAGACATTCATTGTTGCACTGAATGTTCAGCGTGTGACGCTCTCGCGCACTCGGTGCGTGACTTGGGCGCTAAAATGGCGTCTCTGCATTAGCCAAAGCTACGCGCTCGAGCTGATTGACACCGAATTGCGCGCACTTCAAAATGCATAAAAAAACGATTGGGCGTAAAAATGGCTGAGATGTCACCACTCAAGCAAAAGCGCGCGTGTGTATGAAGGCACTCTAGTCGCACGCTTCCCAACTGCGGCGTCACTCATTATGAACGCCGAAGAAGGAATCGGGCATTGCATGAACATAATAAGCCCTGCCGTTCTCACTGACAAAGTAAGAACGGCAGGGCTTATGTTGATGCGCTGCCTGATGGGAAGCGTGCAACAAGACAGTGGCGCCGCGGTGCGGCTCCGAAGCAGAGTTGATTGGCGGGAACATCAGCGGATCGGCGCGCCCCCTTTAAGGTGTCGACACGTTTCTATAAAAGAACTTCCGTGCGTGCACTGGGCAAAGGCGCGCAAGAGAAAAGTGGAAAGGAATCTTGACTCTGTAAGTAATTTTTAATGCGTTAGCATTTGAACGCTCGTTTTCACGAAAACCCGGCGGTGTCTGTCAGTTTGTCAGCACCGGGGAGAAAAGGAGGGGAGAGGGTGACGCGTGCGACGCTCCCATTGGTCCGAAGCGTTGACGTCAGTACGCGTCACCCTCTTCCTCTTTTTCCGGCGCTGACAAACTGACAAACCGCGCGTCTGAACAGTGCTCAGCATGGTTTGGAATTTCTGGCGCGTGTTTAATTACCGTGTTGTGATCAGCTGCATGGGAGCGTGTGTTTCACATGTTTGTCCGCGTATGTGTACCGCGGTGCGGTGGTCTATGGTTGTTCCTTTTGTCTATGGTTCGCTTTATTCCCAGTATTTTGGTGCACACTTATGCTCTTTACTGTTTTACGTTTTCCCCTGTCTCACTTTCTTCGTTCGTAAGTTTATACATTTTCTGACATCACATTACAAAAAAAGTTCGCTCTAAAAATAAAATGATTAAGTTTGTTTCGAAACAAATCAAAAAGATAAATTATAAGCATATCCATATTCGTAATCAATAAGAGATACCTACAAATTTTGTTGCGAACTTTTGGTTAATGTGGTACCAGAGATTGTATTTCATATCGTCGCCTTCTTTGTTACGTCGGAAGACAGAGTGCGACTAGAATTTATTAATATTGATCGCCCCTTCTTTATACCGTGAGATAACCTCTTCTTGTGCTCTCTTCGCATCGCAAAGTGAAAGCTTGTACTTTCGCTGACGATTCTTCGAAATAGTGGAAACGTTTCTGTGCTGGCAGATTCTTCTTCAGTCGAATTTATATTCGTTATTGACATTCATTGCGGTATCACAGTATTGATACCGTGATTGATATTTTCTAACGTTTCTTTTTGCTTTCCTTTATGCTTCTTTTTTTAAAGAAATTGGGCATTTTTTATTAAGTGTTTGATCTGTCATGTTGAATGTAGAGTCCCAGAAACTCTGTCGGGCACCACGCATGCATCTCTGCCCCCGCGTAGAAAAGAACAGCGGGAAAAATATGAAGTAAATACAGAAAAGAAAGTGTCCCCTCCCAGACCTCTCAAAATTCACCCCCCCCCCCCCCCCACCACACACACACACACCTTTTTTTTTTCATTTTAATTCCTGGGAATGCTTTTGGTCTCAACGTTTGCCGTGTTGTGTCCTCATTGCTTTGAGACAATCACTCGAAGGTGAAGGAGCGCCGATCAAAGCTATGCCCGCTCCTACTTCACTTCTCTAGAAATGCCACAATAATCTTTCTATTCATGTGGCGGGATTTTACCGTTAGGAATGCTTCAATCAATTGACCCTGTAAGTGTGACGTAACCGCTCCAAACAAACCGTTGCTAGGGGCGTTGTAATGGACGAATACATGGGACTGGACTTCGCTCCGAAAGAACGATCGATCAAAACTCGGACGTGGAATTTAAAGGTATAATAATAAGAGATAAAGGAAGCCTAGATTTTACACTTATCACGACAGAAGTTTGCCAGAATCTTTTGTTCTTGAAATATTTGCGACGGCAACTTCCGGTCCTCGAGTCGTCTCGAGATGCCTGTTGCAGACGACGAACGCGTGACGAACGCACATAGAATGACTGAAGTATGCCGTCTGTCAACAGTTTAAATCGTTTGCAGAGTTATACGATTTTGATTTTGATGACTTGGAACATGGCCGGCCCAAGAAAACTAATCAGGTTTATAAAAATGAAAGCCGTTTACAACTCCCTGTAACGCCGAATTGGAGCGCAGCTCTTGAGGAGGAGGAGGGAAGGGTACTGAGGGAGGGTATACCCCTCCTTTCTCCTCCTCCCCTCACGGGGGTCACGTGACCTCGGGGGGTGGGGGGGGGGTCACGTGACCTTACGGTTACGCCGACGCCGCTCAAGCCGGAAACAGGCGCCTGAGAGCTGCGCTCTAAAACGAATAGACCCTTTTCGAAAGTTTGCCCTCCGTTGAAAGCTGTGGAATCCCTGCACAATGGCGGACACAGTAGACACCACCAATGTTGGAACCTTAGAAGCTCTACCGAATA
This sequence comes from Ixodes ricinus, assembly GCA_037355805.1. Taxonomy (NCBI): domain Eukaryota; kingdom Metazoa; phylum Arthropoda; class Arachnida; order Ixodida; family Ixodidae; genus Ixodes; species Ixodes ricinus. Next base: position 125,012 of record JAZHYW010045330.1, on the reverse strand, counting down.
GCACTTCATTTCTAGCTTATGTAGTTTTAGAGTTTCACATTCTGTGTTGTCGCTCTTTCCGCCATTGTGCAGTGTTTCAGACCTTTTCACAATGAGTATGTGACTTTCGAAAGTGGTCTATTGTATTTGCGTGCGATACGGGCTACTGTCCGACGAAAATCATCACACACATGGAGATCTGCTATAAATACAGCGAGAAAAGCATCTGTTTAGAACATGATATCAAAGCAGCGTCGGGCCCTCTTTCTGATTTTGCAGTTGACATGCATTGTACTGGAAGAGCAATGATTTTCACTCTAACATAAGCGGTTCGAGATCACAAACTTCGTTTTTCAGGCTCGCATTACGGCTGTGTGTTTCGTACCTGCCTTGTAACCCTCAAACTCAGAAAAACTTCCTACTGATTCTTCAGTTTTAAGTAAAACCCCAAGGTGTGAACGACTGCAGGAAGGAACGCTTCCCCATGCCTCTAGAAGATCAGGAGTCCGGAATGACCTTGCCTAGTCAGACTCGCCGGAGCTCACTAACGAACATTCGAGGTCGAATGCTCGAGATGCCGAGTGTAGTAGAGAAGGAGCCGAGCGTGGCTTTGTCGACTCACAGCCCGCTGTCACGCCGACCCATCGTCTCTCGGTGCTGCCGCCGTCGACGCTCATCCTTTCTTTTGTTTCTAGGCACAAGTTCGCCGACTAAATCTTGTCGGTCCGTTTTCTTGTCGCTTGTCGATCTGTTTTCATATGCGACAATATATATATATAAATTATATAGTGAAGCAACTGTGCTGTCGATATCCTTGAAACGTGTGCTGGCCTGCACTTCGATTTTGATACACTTCACGTCGTCGTCGTCGTATTGGATTGGATTTGGGGCTAGCCCCTTTGTATCGGGGGATCTCAGCAGTGCTGGATCTAGCCTGACTAGTAGTTACACTAACCAATGTCATAATCGTGTTCTCTTGTCCTCCTCCACCAGCACTCCAGTCTCCCCTTCGTTACCTCCACTGGTTGCCAACTATCGGCGGCGTATTGTTCGTCAACGCCCCGGAAGCCCAGCGCCACCGCTATGTCTGATTTACACGTAACATCCGGCTTCAGGCCTGTGCACTCTAGTATAACGTGCTCCGCTGTCTCGTCTGCTCCTTGCGCGCACATGACACACCTCACGTCCACGTCCGTGTACTTCGCACAGAGCGCTCAGGTCCGCAACATGTCGCTTCGGTCGTCTGAAAGCAATGCACTGCCCCTGCTGTTGTCGATGAAAGTTATTCGCTTCACGGTCCTGTTTCTCTCCGGCGTATGTTATTCGGCCTCACAGTGTTTTCACATTCTCAAATATTGGGGGATCGGTGGCCGAGTGGGCAAGCGCACACCAGCTCGGAGCACGTGGAGCGAAAGTTCGCGCTGCAGAACCCAGGGATCCTGGGTTCAATCCCCACCCCTGCCCGTTTCGATCTGGATGAGCATCGTACCGGCGTGCGGTCGTGTATCGCTACTGCGTGGTGCACGAGCCGAAATTTGGATTCGACTTAATAAGGTAGCAGGAGTGTTCAACGGGGCGCCACAAACCCCAAGACACCACTCATAAAGCGATATCTCGAACGGAAAGCCGTGTTTTTGTAAAATAAGAATGCGATTAAGTGAGAATCATGACGTCACGTTTCCTGCAGAATGCTTGAGGAGGAGTCAAACCGCCTTGCTTCCTTCTCCCTTGGCGTCCTCGCGGTGTCAACGCTTTAACGAAAATACGACCATCCGTTGGAGATAACGCTTTATGAGTTATGCTTTCGGGTTTGTAGCCTCCCGTCTACCGCTTCTGCGTTGTTTTCTGAGATCAAAATTTCGGTTGAGCATCCCTTTAAAGACCCCAGGCTATAGCGGTTGTACTGCACTGGATAAATGTCTCATCTACAGCTGGGAGACTCGTTGCCCGTTGAGGCAGGTCAAGTTCTAGGCTGTATAAACATACACGTGGCTACTAAAGTCGCGTGACTGGCCACTATAGTGGTCAGTCACGTGACTCTAGAAGCTACTTTTCCGCGGGCGCCAACTACAAATGAGTTTCGCCCCGTAAATATAGCTCTATTTTTTTTTCGTTGTAAATTTATTTTATGACGTTCTTTTTCTATCCAGGCTGTTTAAATTTTTTTTTTTCATATGTCCTTTAAAACGCGCGCGATGGCGAAGAGTTGCGAGAATTAAGAAGTTTAGAAACTTTGTCAACGCAGAACTGAAACGAGCAAAACGCATCTATCATGCCAATTTATTCGACACGTCTTGTTTAACACATCCCGACATTGTTCGCAAACGTCTTAACATATTACTACGTAACCAATCTCAAAATAAAACCATCACTCATTGGTGATAAAAAATATTTCTGGTAGCGCACTTGTGAATAAGTTCGATAATTACTTTGCGAGCGTGAGGAATAATATGTACAACAGTACTGGGGCAAATAATATCTCCAGAGAAAACGAGACGTTATATATATATATTTATATACAGGGGCGGATTGAGAGGGGGGGTCCGGATGTCCTGACCCCCCTCTTGATTTCTGCATGTGTAAAATTTAGGGCGTGAAACGAACGAGAGGGGAAGGGGGTTCCTAAACAAATGGTACGCTGACCAACACCTGCCCCCCCCTCCTTCAGGAAATTCCTGCATCCCCCCTGTATAATTATTATATATTATATATATATATATATATATATATATATATATATATATATATATATATATATATATATATATATTTGGTGTATCCTGCTGATACTATAAGTGCTTTCTATATTTATGAACATGAAAAAAAGTCGCAGTCATGCTTGTGAGGATATTCGTAATTTACTTACTCTTACCGTGCGCAACAGATCTCTATAATCTTATATTGTCATCCAGTATATTTCCCGAAAACAAAAATGCAAACTGCTAAAGTATTTATTTTGTATAAAGGCGAGGATCGAAATGATATGAGCAATTATCGTTCCATTCCTATCCTTCCTGTTTTCTCGGAGACCATTAAAAAATTGTGCATTTTCGACTTTCAAGTTTTTTTAGTCGCAGATTGGTTTTAGGAAACATATATCTACAGAAACTGCTCTACTTGTACAGAAAGAAATCATATTAGAAATTTTTTAGAGTAAACTCTTGACGTTAGGAATATACGTAGATCTTAGCAAATCGTTTGATAGGATAGATCGCAAAATTCTCCTAGATAGATTAAAATGTCATGGATTTCGAGGTAGCGCGTTATCGCTCATAACATCATACTTACAGTAGCGATCCCAATATGTTCAAATTAGAAATTAGAAATCCACTACGGAACGCATTTACACAGGGGTTCCTCAGGGCAGTATCCTAGGACCGATGTTGTTTCTTACATATGTCAATGATATTGTAAGTATTGAACCTTCCGCTGAATTTATTATTTATGCGGACGACACTAGCATATACCTATATTGTTCTAATTCTAGAGAGGACTTGCTCACTTTTAAAGCAAACAACTTTTTAAATAAAATAAAATCGTGGATATATATTAACTCCCTTGTAATCAACACTGCGAAAACTAATTGTTTTGTTTCAATGTCAGGCATGACAGTGTTAGATTATTATGCGGTTTGGTTTTTCCATCATCCACAATAGAATGCGTTGATAGTATCAAGACTCTCGGCGTAATATTTTCTGAACACGTGTCTTGGAATGCTCACGTAACATATAGTCATAAAAAAATGTACAAAGTTGGGGGAATAATTATTATTTATAAACATATTCTTCCAGCAAACATTAAAAAAAAGACTAATTTATAATGCACTTTTTTACTCACTTATATGTTACGCCCATCTAGTTTGGGGAACGACCACAAAGGGTAGCTTCGACAAGTTAGAAGTGCTAGAGAAAAAAGCGCTCAGAATAACTGAAAACGTTCCTCGTGATCAACGTTCCTCAGGCTTTTCCTCTTTTTGAAAAACATAGAATCATTGATATATCAAATATGTATTGTTAGAGGTTAATTCGCATCTATTAACAATCTGTAAAAGGAAATATTAGAATTACTTTAGATCTTGCTAAGCTCGAAAAAAAAATTAATCCCTGTACCCATTACGCTATCGGGCCGCCCTGGCGTATTCCCACCTTTAGAACACATTTTGGTACTCAAAGATACCGTTACATTATTTCTTTTGTATTATATAAAATATTAAAAGCTATATTTGTGAATGCACTTTTTTATACGGGGCGTTTTTTTTCTTTTTTTTAGCTGCACCAATTTTTTTTTAATTAAAGGCGGAAAGGTTATATGAATGCGGTTTTCACTGCATGTTTATATGGCTCGGCGGTTATTAGATGGGAATATACCCATCACTATTATCGAACTGATTATCTGAAATTCGTTAATTAACGTTTGTAATTACTATAATTAAGATATGTGTTTATATTGCAGACTTTGAGGCGGTTCGTATCCCAGGACTGTTCCATTTTGTGGAATTCGTCATTGTGCTTTCGCTTGCTCCCTCAATCAATTTATAGTGTTATAGCTACCCTTTCGCATTAATTTTTTATCCTACATTAGACTGATTAATTAATCGATTCAAGGTCACCGCGGTTAATCAGTTATAATGTGTTCATCGGCGCACAGCTCTATACTCAGTGGCAATTAAGAGTGCAGGACAAGCACCCCCCAAAAGAAACCTCCACTCTTTCCAACAAAACAAACGCTAAAAAAAAATGGAAAGGGGTGGGGGGGGGGGGGGGCGGGTTGTCCTGCACTTTTGACCTGCAACAGACTTTAGTTTCCTTGCATTTGGATGAAGAAGGCGATCGTATAAACGGGCGCTTCATAACATGTTCAGCGATTAAACTAGCGTCCGAAGAGAGTTTTTGTTTCTTGCTCGTTACTGTTTTCACAATGAAAGCAAGTGGTGTTGTCAAGCGAGATATTCATTACGTCACTCAACGTAGGGCCTGCTGTGGCACGCCCATTGGCGAACTCGGGATAGTACGTTGTTCTACATGTCCACCGTACGTACATCACAATGTTTTTTTCTTCTTTTTAAGTTTAGCGATACAATTTTATACTGTATATCACTAAACTTCTAATCGCGAGTTACTTCGCTTTGACTACCATCTCGCGTTTGCAGCCTGTGCTATCGCTCCCTGCAAGGACATCTTTTGCGCAAATTCCATCGAAAACCTGTAATGTAAACGAGCTGCGCAATGAAACTAGAACACGACCGAAAAAGAAGAAAAAAAAAAGCATAATACTTACGACGACGGCAGCCAAGTGGCTGCTGACGGTGACGTCCATGGTACGAGCGCTGCAACTCTCGGCGCGCTCGAGTAACGAGGAGCGTCCGCGCTGCTCGCTGCCGTTCCTCGGAATGCTCCAACTCGGATCGAAACCTCGAGACCCGCGCTCCGAAGGCCGCGTCTTTTTTTTTTTTCTTTTTTTTCCTTTTTTTTTTCTTTCTTTCTGTCGCGGCACGTTGCAGGATGGGTGAACTGGACGCCGGGCTACATGAACTTTTGCTAGGATTCCGTGTTTTTCCAGTTTATTTTTCGCAAAATTCGGAGGCTGTTTTTCGGAGATTATTATTTGATTCCCGATTCTCCCATTCAAGCCTAATATTTGCAGTGTGTTTTTTTTTTAATAATATACGGGGTTAAATGTGTGATGTATATTCAAAAGAACGAGCTCGTATCAATTAATATTTCTTCAGGTGGATTTGGTGTTGGCGCAATTGCCAATGGCAATACTAATTTGTCGCACGACAAAAGTTTCAAACAAGTGTTGTTTCGGTAAACAAACTCCTGGAAGTGGTCGCTATAAGGAAGCTCGTATTCATCCCATCATATCCATCAACCTGGGCCGCGGCTGCGCTGGGTGGAGTGGTAAAAGGTGTAATATAGAAGCTTCCACTGCCCGCGCCCTCTTCCCCCTTCTATGAAATCTCTATGGTTCACAGCTTTCACTGTTACAAAAACACAACCCCTCCTTCTCTACGAAACACAAATAGTGTGGGCCCAAACTGGAAACCGGAACAGTCGCTTTGGTCGCAACCCGAAAGAAATGTCCTGATGAACCTTGACGAGATGAGCGGCAATATCCCTTTTGGCAACGGTCCGAGATTCGAAAGATAACTGGGATGACATTTTTTCAATACCTTTGACCCTGTGCGCTGTCCAAACTTTTCGGGCTTTTTATTTCCGTCAATGAGAACAGAAAGGTTCCCACTCAAGACGTCATACGTTTGGCCAATCGTGGAAGGCCGATCACAGCGACGCCTTCGGTCGCGCACGTCGCCAAGGGGTTACGTTCTGTAGTGCAAAATATCGTTTTACAGCTGTTTTGCCCGCACCGAATAGGCGGTATTGGACGGACTAGAGTTCCTGTATAGGCTCCCTACGGGAGCCAGAGTTGCGCGTTCATCTCCGTAGCGCCGTCTTTCCTGCACGGCATGTTGATCCCGCTCGTCACGTGACTGAATTCGGCGAATAGCGGCGCCGCGCTCAAAAGCAGGGGAACGTACGCCGGGGCGCGTGCAACGTCCACTTTCCTGCACGGCACTTGATCCGGCCCCTCACGTGATCGGATCTCGGCGATTAGCGGCGCGGCGGCACGTGGAAAACAGACGCGCAACTCTGGCTCCCGTAGGGAGCCTATACAGGAACTCTAGGACGGACTGCAGTGAAAGCTACGGAATTTAAGGTCCAATCACGAGTCATTTAAAAGCCGCGTGGTGTGTTGGGCGGAACCAAGAGTTCTTGGGTTCAATCCAGTGTTGGACAAAATACTCGATAAAAGTATTTAAGTTAAGTTACTAAATACTTGCTCCATAAAGTATTTGAAATACTACTCGAGTTACTTTCACTGTAAAGTATATATCTTGAGTAGAGTACAAATACTTAGAAATGTATTTCATTTACTTTTGAAGATACTTCCGCATTGTGTAATTTTTATCGACGTCAGACACAAACCTGGTTTACCCGAATGGTTTATTAACACGCAGCAACACAAAACGGGAAAAAAAGGTATCGTAGGGCTATTTTATGCAGTCCAACTATAAGGAGCAGGATATTGTCACGAATTACAAATGATGAGGCGGCGAATAACTGAATAAACTCAACGTTTAATGGGGCGACTTGTACCCAAAACGAAATAGAGAAAGGCTAGCGTCGCAGGCGTCGATGTTGGCGAAACAGCAGGATCGAGCGCTGGGGCGAGAGTCACTAAGGACCGCTACTCGGAGCACCTTTTGTACCCGCGTGAGTTTCTGGAACATTCGGCTTAGAATGTTCGGCGCGTAGAACATTCGTAACTCGATCAGACGACAAGGTTTTCAGGAGTCCGCTCCCTGGAATCGAACCCGGAGCCTCCGCTCGCGAGCCAAGCGCGGTAACCATTCGGCCACGCGCTCGCCCGGTTTATGCTCGCCAAGGTATTTGTGTATATATGCTCGCCAAGGTTTTAGAGCGCAGCTCTTAGGCGCCCGTTTCCGGATTGAGCGGCGTCGGCGTAACCGCGCGGTGCATTATGGGTAAATTTCCCCGCTAAATTTAGAGGAAAATTTTCCCCGCTAAATCTAGCGGAAAAATTTCCCCGCTGAATTTAGCGGAAAATTTTCCCCGCTAAATCTAGCGGTTTCCCGCTAAATTTAGCGGAAAAATTTTCCCGCTAAATTTAGCGGAAATATTTCCCCGCTAAATCTAGTGGGAAAATTTCCCCGCTAAATCCAGCGGAAAAATTTCCCCTAAATGGAAGGCGAGCAGGAGAGGAGGAGGGGCATGCGCCTCCTCTCCGTACATTCCCCTCCTCCTCCTCAAGAGCTGCGCTCTAATTCGGCGTTACAGGGAGTTGTAAACGGCTTTGATTTTTTTACTTGTACATGAACATGATATACGAGAGCCCGACTACCCAGAACACAATATGCGGCTCCCGAAATTCGTTTTCTTTCCTCCCGAACACCGCCGATCGAGAACTGGCCGGTCACGTGCCGTTTCCTATGGTTTGGACACCACCACCAAATGTAATCAAAGTCGTGGGTCATTAAAAACACATACTCAATATTTAAAATAAAAAAATAAAAATATGATACCCATTTTTTGTAGCATCTAAAAAGCAAAAAAAAAAAAAAGAGAAAGGTTGCACAGCCAGCCCAATTTCGGCTTCAAACGGTTGCGGGTTTTGTTTTTGTTTTTTTACTTTGTTAAAATATACGTGTGGCTGTAGCAAAATATTGACTGGGTAGTCTTCTGACGCCTTAATAAATCGCCTGGCAAATATATATATATATATATATATATATATATATATATATACATATATATATATATATATATATGCTGTATATACACATATATATAGCGCGCGCAGTCCACCTGACTTTTACGGCTGGAACAATTAATTACGACGCAAGTGACCATCTTATTCCTCAAGTGAGCGGACAAACTACAGCGCGAACAGGGCCCCAAAGCGCACGAAACATAGCATAATAGCGACGAATGCCTCCACCTCCAGCATGCAGGGTTTTCCCAGGAACTGAAATTAATGGGGGGGGGGGGGGGGGGCATTGAGAATAGAGGTGTCATTGCGAATTAAGGGTGTGCCTTAAGAAAACAAGGGGGTGTGTAGGGAAATCACTGCCACCATGGATTCCGGTAGTACCGCCCCCATGGTCAGTGACCATGGGGAGCGGCGATGGTAGCTAAGTAGCTAAGTTTCGAGTTACAATTTTCAAAGGTAGCTAAAGTTGCAGCTAGAATTCCAAAAGGTAGCTATATTCGGAGCTAGATTAAGAAAAAGAGAGCCAATTAATTTGGGGGCGGCCACAAATTGGCCACCCCCAAAATTCTGCCGCCCTAGGCAGCTGCCTACAATGCCTATTGGTAAGTTCGCCCTTGGGCGTTGCATTGAAAGCGGTCCCGGAGCGTTGCATCGTGGACTCGTGCGAGAACCATGCCTGGAACGCGCCTCCGACCAATGAGTGAGCGGCGTTTGGCAGCTCCGGTTCGTGAAATTTTGTTTCACTTTTGACAGACGACGACATATGTGCTGCAAGCCTGTGCAAGCATAATTCTGAAACTTCCAGACTGTAGCTTTTAGAAACATGCTTAGACAGGCTTGCAGATCATCGTCGTCGTTTGTCATCAGCTAAACAAAATTTCCTAAGGAACCGGAAGTTGCCAAACGCCGCTCACCTATTGCTGTCTTACCCAAGCATCAAGGAGAATGCAGGGATTGGTGTTCCACGCGCCGCACGTGCTGGCCTCACCAGTAGTAACTTTTCCAAAGCAAAAACCTAAAACAAATGGAATCTTGCACGCGCGTTCGTCAATGCTTTCTTTTGGTTATTTACTTTAAATCTTTTATACAGGAAAGGCGTGTGCGTATGGCGCGTGGAACACCAATCCCTGCATTCTCCTTGATGCTTAAGTAAGACAGCAAATGGTCTATTCCGCCCATGCATCGAAAGTGCGTCCCGTGGTGGCAACAAATGACGTCACGAAAGCCGGAGTGTCATGCTGTCGGTTGTCGCGATCCTGGTGGTTGGTGCTAGAAGTTCCGGCAAAAAGCGCGACCAGACGTGATTGTCACTGTCCTCATGGCGTCTCAACTCCTGGCTGCGGAAGCGTCCGTGGACTGTCAAGCCTGGAGAGCGACCTGCAGCAGTAACAGGCGTCGGCCACATCCACCACCGCTGCTGGGGCACCACCAGGGCCGCGACCGGTGACAGCATGACACTTCTATGACGTCATCAGGCGGAAATCGAGGGGTCACTTTTTTGGACGCAGCAAACACACCAGCTTGCTCGTGACGTCATCGCACCTGCTGGTGGTCATTCCAACTTGCTCCTGCCGAGAAATTACGTATTCGGTGGCGGTGCTGTGCGCGCTCAGCAGTGAAGCTACCAGAATGGCCGCTGGTGTGACGTCGTCACTGTAAGCCGTACATTTAGGCAACAGCATTTGGCAATTAACAGACCGACAGACCTGCAGAACGCTTCGTTTGCTCGACGCAAACACTCAAATCGTACAAGGGTGGTTTCATTTGAAATCGAACACGCTTGTCGGGGTGGGTCTTTCGATTTTTTTTAAATATATGTAACTGTCCCACTTCTGGAAAAAACAAAACCGCTTTTCAAAATTTGTTAAAAAAATATTTCGCTTCACAAAAAAATTATTGAGTGGAGCAGGGTGAAAATCTGTTTTTTACTCCGTGATTTTTCTACCCAGTTCTGTACGCTGGTATAAATACGGGAAGCATACAAAACTCACAGTAATTTTTGTGCTCTTGTATGTTATTTCGACTATTTTTTAGTTGATAAGAAAATTATTTTGTATTTTTGTATATTGAGGTAAAAAATGCCAAACATCGTCTCTTTGACTATCCGGTGACATCTTCAGAGCCTTGTAACTCATGAGTTATTATATTTCTCGCTTACCAAAAACTATGCGGGTGTAGCCCAATACATGGGCTATCGACGGGCATAAGTTTAGTTTATTTTATTTTCACTGAATTTTTTATATAAAATTTGAAATATCGTCGAATATGAAATTTACCGATATTTTGAACCCACTTTATTAAAAAAGGCCACTTTTTATTTCGTTCAATTTTTTATTATTGCTGCCGATCATGTGAACTTTCAGTTGGCTTGATGCGATTTCCCCCTTTTTTTGTTGTATCTTCTCTAGAAGTGATCAAAATCGCTCCCACGTGACAATGCGGTGACAACTTCAGAGCCTTGTAACTCATGAGTTATTTTATTTGTCGCTTACCAAATACTCTGCGGGTGTAGCCCTATACATGGAATATCGATGGGCATAATTTTAGTTTATTTTATTTTCACGGAATATTTTATATAAAATTTGAAATATCGTCGAATATGAAATTTACCGATATTTTGAACCCACTTTATCGAAAAAGGCCATTTTTTATTTCTTTCAATTTTTTTTATTATTGCTGCCGATTATATGAACTTTCAATTGTATTCATGGGATTTCCCCCTTTTTGTTGTATCTTCTCTAGAAATGATCGAAATCGCTCCCACTTTCTCAGAACGGCCAAAAGCAGTTTCCGCAGGTCGGCTTCGCTGCAAAGTCTATACTGCTTATTTGTGTGCTCAAATGCAGCGGGTAAATTCATTTTGATTGAGAGCACTCGTGCTTGGCTGCATATTGTATTTTCTTCATTTTTAATGATGGCAACTGACATTCTTTAGTCGGATAGTTAGCGGTGCAGCGGCGGCCGACGAAGCTTATCCAATACATGGGGTTCTTTGACACCAGAAACCGAAAACGGGCAAAAATGGGCTCCATTTTCCCATTGATATTTTCAGAAAATCACTTATAACTTTTGAATAAGGTATCGGATCGGGCTGAAACTTTGGCATCTGCTTGTGACCTCTAGCGCTGCTTTTGGGCGGAGAATGAGCGTTCGGCGATGGCTAGTTTATTTTTGCGGTGAAAAAAAAAACCCTGTAAATTTTTTTTTTGTGACACCCACTATAGTTATATATTTCTCTACTATTTACTTTCTTTTTTTCATTTTTTTTGTAATGTATCTTTTTTGTTAAAAATTGTTTGGATGGCACATGACAGTGAAGATGTCCTATATGTTGGATTCTTTTTTTTATTTCTTTGTCTTCTTATGTTGATGTGTCTTAAGAAGACGAAAAAGGAGAGTAAATCATGAGTCAGCGCTGTGTCTGTGTCCCTTCTTCTACTTGTCCTTGTGTTGGTTTGTGCTGTTTTATTTATATGTTTACAACGCACCACCGACTAGCCCACCTCCAAACATTACAATATGTAGGTAGTCCCATCGCTACGTTCTCGCCCTCAAACATGTCCGGCGTTCTGGCTGGGCTTATCTGATCTTTTACGATGGAAAAACAACAACCACCAATAATCAATAACACCGACCTTTTGTGTGAGAAAATAACGCTTCTACATCCAAGCCAAATCAGTGTAGTTCAACTAAGTTCAAATGTAGCGCCAAAAGACACGCGAGTGCAAGCGCAGGTAAATCAAACGAAGCTGTCTCTGTCGGTGCCCGTGGCGCCATCTTCCCTATAATCCATGAAGCTTCTCACGTGTGGCGGAGAAGAGGGCCAAGCAGGGCGAAGGCTGCCACGCATTTCCTCGCTGAGAAAGGGGGAAGTGGCAAGAGGCTCCACGGAAGCCCTGCGTGATTAGGCCATGGATATGACCGACTGTTTACGTCGCACCCGGAGTGTCACTTCGCCGTATTAGGGAAGTGTGTTTATTTACATGTTTGTATACACACATCACATATTATATTCGCGACAGATTGGCGCATTATTGTAGGCTGTTCTTTATATTTGCGTTCCAAAATTACGTAAAGCGCTTTGCCAGGATCAGTGAGGCCGTGTCTGCTGGGAACTACATTTTGACGCGTGCTCTCGACAGCAGGGGAGGGCACGCAGGCATCTTTCCAAAACAAAGATTTGACGTGGTTTGTATCGGTCTGGTGGAAGCGTGCTCTTTTGCCTGAGTGGGACCCGGCTTGTACCGTCCAAAATCGCAGATACGCGTACAATGCCCAGGAATGGAAACATCCTCGTCGTTGAGAGTGTCCTGTCGCCAGGAAATTCGACCGTCTTGGGAAAAACGCCCGAAGTCGAAGACCTTGTGTCCGCCATCAAAGAGAACCTGAAGCTCAAGTCGCAACAGCAGCCTTGCCACGTTTGCGGCCAGCAGCGGCATCCGAGGTACTCTCCTTACTTGATACCAAAACGAACTGAGGCCGGTGGTGTTGTGTCTGCGGTGCCCAAAGACGTTGTGCGGAGAACGTGCGCGAACCACCACCAGGACGCCGACAAGGATCCTTACGAAATGTTGCAGGATCTCCTGCGGCAAGGCACACTCATCCAAGAGGCCGTCCGGAGACTCCAGGAGAACGTGGTCGGCAAGACAAAAGCGCCTCATTCGTTAGACAGTTCGTCCAGGGACTCATTTTCGTTCTAGGCCCACTGAAATCCCATCTCATCAAGGACTTCTAGCAATTGTGCACCCCCTATGTGATCCTCGAGCAGTTGGCTTACCTTATTCAAAGCGTACGGTAGCGCATTTTTGGCTTAAGTGCGTTTGTTTGGCCTCCCATGTGTTTGAAACGAAAAACGGGGCGCATCGCTTCATAAATAAATTGAATGTGTGTTTGTTTATTTCCTTCTCTTGCCCTGGTTGATTCGAATGAATGAAGCCACGAGCCGCTCGCTCGTGTCGGGCTGCGTATCGTGTCGGTCGACGTTGTTGGCTCGAGTGGAGTTGTTTCGAGCTTCTTTTTTTGCTGATGGTGTGTGAACTGGAACACGCGCTGCGAGGAACTTCCCATAAATCGATTGCGGAAAATTCCGTTTTGAGGAAGAGGGAAAGTGGGAAGGGCAGCCTCACGGTGTTTGGCAATCCTGCGCCATAAAGCAGGGGGAAAAGAAATAGAGGAAGCGGAGATGTTGCAATGTGCTCTCCTCTGTTCGACCCTTGTCTCTAATGCCCCTACGTATGTCATGACTCGTCTGATCATACAGTCATACGTCCGCAGCTGCAGCGCTGCGGCATACTTGCACTGACTTGGGCGTTTTAAAACAACCGGACATAAAATCAGTTTTATTTTGATAAATGCACGGACGTTCGCTGGGGTGTATGATATGAAGCTTGTCGTCATCAAATAAATTCCGAGTAGTGTTGCGAATTGTATTAAGGAGGAAAATCGTTGAAAGCCATTCAGGTAACTGGAGCACCGAGGCATTCGAGTTGGAGCAGAGGCGGGCCAGATGCCAGATGCAGACAACTTGCGTGCTTGCGTATCACGTTCGCGTTTTGCAACGGCGAAACAACGGGAACAGGAACATTTTAAACACATTCGGCCAATGAGGGGCGCTCTCTACGTCACGTGGTACACTTTTGCGGTGATGGTAGTTTGTAGTTTTCGTAAGCCTACTCTGCTCTGTTTTATATTGTTTACGTTCGTTTCCAAGGTGTGGTTAGTTGTTTTGAGTTTTTTCTTTTAGGCTTTCTCCGCCGTCCTTAAGTACTAGGACTATGATCTCGGTGTGACCGTTATAAACGAAAATTGAAGTCTGCCAAGATTTGCGGTAAGAGGAAATCTAATGTCTACGTTTCATCGAAATGAGAGTGCTGTCAAAGTTCACGGCTGAGCACGGGTCGTGGTAGGTTGCGACACAGATTGAAACGCATTGACTATTTGACTGTCTCTGTGCGGCTTTTGTTTTCGCAATGTGATGATTTTGTCGAGCAGAGAAAGAAAGCGGCCTCTTTTAAGTCTGTTTTGTTGCGAGTGTTTTACCTTAATCTGTTCACACCGCTAAGTATTTGGTCACGCATACGTGACATTGAGTTCAAGGCCAACAGCAGAGCTGCATTTGTGCTTACGAGGAGTCAGCTTGCATAATATCACTTGTTTCGGTAAGAGTGCCGTGCAGACTCCGACGACCTCAGTTTTTCGTGCACGTACCATTTGTTGTCACTAACGACGACGACAGCTACTGGCGCTAATGCCCACTCGGTTGGTAACTACGTATTGTTATGCCATGCGTTGGAAAAGATGGATTTGGGCTTCAATTGGCAGAAAAAGCTTTGTGCCGTCTCTACCATGCCAGCGAGCCATTGTCCCCTGGCGACAGCCAACAACCGCGAAAAATATGTCTTGGGATAATCAGTTGCTGGATGGTCGCGACAGCGAAAACGGAATGGTGATAAATACACTATCTGGGCAATGCACTTGACAAAAGGATTTGTCTAGTTTCAGCCATCACCAGACACCTCTTTTCCTTTATCACTCGTGAGCCGACAAACAGGTTGTAGTTCGTAACTCAGCATGTACTTGGTTTTCAGATTGGCCAGAGGATGGCCTCCGAAGCAGAGGTGTCCCATTCCCCCGTGCTGCGTACAGTGGAAGTGGAGAGGGACGGCACCTCGGCGACCGATGAGCTAACGGGCCAGAGCCTAGCCCAGGTTGGCCGCTACATGTACCTGAAGCAGGACAGGCGGGAGTCTCTGAGCAGCGTGAGCAGCGACTCTGGCGATGTGTCCAATGGGCGTGAGCACCTCTGTGACGTGGAGGAGGAGAACGTTGTCATCGTCCCAGAGTATAACACTCCCATCATCGGCTATGAAGTCATGGAAGAGAGAGCAAGGTTCACGGTGAGCTGGCATCCAAAAGTGCCGCAATGTCGGTGGCAACCATGCCAGGCTTTGCAGGGTCTCCCTGTAAGGCATGCCTTTGCCTCGAGGTCGCATCTGCAAAGTTTATTGTTAGGCCTTGACGAAAACAATTGTCACTTCTGCTTCCTTTCCTGGATGCCCTCCGCAAAGTGCCATGTCGCGCATGCCATGCCGAGCAATGATTCCAGGGATTTGTGTCTGTTAGAGTTGCTCTTGGTCAAATGAAGGCTTGGGTTTTGAATCTTAGGCAGTGCTAATGCCATCTGCTTCATGTCTGACTTTGTAACCTTAACGCCTGTCTCGGGTTGCTTGTGCTGCGATTCGAGAGGCTCAGTGGCTCTGCCTGCAGTGACAAGAAAACTATCGTTCTTGCAAGTAAATTCTGTGCACAACCACCTCTGATGGTCAAGAAAGGAGTCAAGCTATCTCCTTTTTCTTCTAAGGTCTTCAAAATCAGGGTGGAGCATGTCGAAAGTGGCCGCTACTGGTTCGTCTTCAGGAGGTACACAGACTTTGGACGCCTCAGCAAAAAGGTCAGCTCTCTGCAGATACCATTATATTTCTTCCTCCCAGAGAGTTTGGACCTTGGTCTGATTTGTTTCACCCCTCTCTCGGCTCTCCGGAACGTGGAAAAACAAAAAGTTGAAGCCCCTGTTCCCAGGACTCCAGCTCTCATTGCCCCCAAAGCGCTGGTTCGGCAACAACTTTGACCCCATGTTCCTTGAGGACCGGCTCCTGGGGCTTCAGGCGTTCGTCAAGAACATCATGGGTCACAGGGACATCAGCAAAAGGTTAGTGTTGAGATTTCACACAGTTTCGCTTTTAAAGAGATACTCAAACAAAATTCTGGTGCCTATTTTATTGTCTAAGTGTCAACCACATTCTGGCCACACCATGGAGACGCCAACTGTTCGCTCGGAAAGACACCAAAACATTATTTAAAAGGAATAAACCGAATGTCGTTGCGTCACTCTGAACTTAGAAGCAGCGCCGCTCCGCAGAAGTACGGCGGCAAGCTGCATGCGCGTGAGCCCTGTCGAATTTGACCAAACTGGATTTTCCTTCTCTCCTACGCCTATTCAACTCCTGCGGGGAGGGGCAACTAAAATGACCAGGTTTTAATGCATTGATGCCGCCAAGTGGCGAAGGTCACAACCATGCAGTGAAAGAAGGCATGACGTCACGAAGGTAATGTATCCCAGGAGCTCCTGCGACGCATTACAACCTGGCCGTTTAAGTTCCCGCTCCCTGCAGGAGTTGAATAGGCACGGGAGAGAAGGGAAATCCGGTTCGGCAAAGTTCGACAGGGCTCGCATGCACGCAGCTTGCTGCAGTACTTCCGCGGAGTGGCGCTGCTTTCAAGTCGACGTAACAACATTGAATTTATTCCTTTTAAACATATTGTTTTGGTGTCATTTTGAGCAAAAAGTTGGTGTCTCAGTGTTGTGGCTAGATCGTGGTTGACATTTAAACAATAAAAAGGGCACTAGATTTTTTTTTTTTTTTCAGTTTGTTTAGACCAGTGGTTCTCAAATGAGGGTCCGCGGACCCTTTGGGGTCCGTGAAGGTATTCTAGGGGTCCGCCAAGCCCTGTCTCATCAGTAAATCCAGGCAATGAAAGTTGTATTTTTTTCAGATCGAGAAGAAATGTTTCCATTTTTGGGCGACTTTTTATGTCAATAAGAGAAGTCTACCTCATACTAGCCCTTAGCTATATCCATTTATTGAGTCGTTATTATATTTAACCTATACCTTTCCCCTCCTTTCACCAAGAATGGGGTCCTCCATCATCTCCGCCGATCCACAAGGGGTCCGCGACACATCAATGGTTGAGAACCACTGGTTTAGACAATACATTGTCTAAACAAGATATTGTAGTATTCCTTTAAAGGAAGGCTAAACCGAAATCTGGATTCCACAAAACGCGGCGGCAAAAGCATGCAACGGGATGCTACAAACACCAAAACATCACTCGTGCAGGGATATCTCGAACGAATGACTGTATTTTTCAAAAAAGGAGGCGCATTTGACAGATATGTCTACGTCTTGTTTCTCCGAGAAGGAGAGGGAACGGCGTCGCATCTTCTCCGCCTCGCCGCCTTGAGGTGGCGAAGCGAGAAGAGGAGGAAACAAAATATCTTGACGTCACGCGTCTCGTCGGCCTCGTTCAATCTCGACCTCTTTTTAAAAAAATATGGCCGTCCATTGGAGATATTGTTTTAAGAGTAGTGTTGTAGGGATTGTGGCTTCCCACCTACAGCTCCTGCATTGTTTTCTGAAATCCAAATTTCGGTTCACCATCCCTTGGGACATGGGACTCCCTGAAAACATTTTTTTAAGTGCCTGGCTAGAATGCCAAGTCACAAAATGAATTTGCCCAGAAAAAGCAACGCATCTTAGTGAAATATTAAAGCTGCAACGCAGCATAAATATCGGTTCGAGAGTAAATGGATCTGGTACCCCCTCTCTTTTCCTTCTGGCCGAGCAGAGAGGGAAGATGGTTTCTTTCTATTGACTTCGGTGCAGAAGATAACCCACGATGGGGACAAAGGAGAGTTTGGGGAAGACGTACCTAGGTCACAGTGGTTCAATGGGCAAGCCGGATGTAGCAGACGTCTTGGGTGTAGGACGGGTAGGTGAGGCCTTGCGCGCACTATTTTTTTAGTCACTTAGTCTCAAACACATTCGCGTGTCTAGGTGGCAGCACATATCTGGCAAAAGGTGGATTGGCTTGGCTGCTCGACTGAACACTGTCTGCAAGCCTAATGTCTCCTGTCGCGACTTCTGGTGTATCTAGTCTGCTATCTGGCACTCGTCCACCTGTTTCTCTCGGCCAGGCTGTACAAGCAGATCTGGAAGACGACCATTTAATGCTGTCATAAAGCGGCACTGCAGCGTCCACAAGATGCGACCATAAGTGACAGTGTTGCATCCCATCACACATGAGCTATAGGCCTGGAAGTCTTCTGGTGCGCAATGACTCAAACATACCTGGACAAATCTGATGCTAGACCAACGCCTGATGGCTTCCATCCAAGTGACTCGCAAATTGTCATCTGTTGGTATCCTATAAGTACTAGAACCATGGTCGTGATCACAGCATTTGCAGCCCTTCACAGAACAGCTGGACCGCTTTTACAGGAACTGACAGCTTTGTCCATTATCAACATGGGCAAACAAACAAATCAAGCCAGATTTAGCAAAATAGTTGAGATAGAATGGTAGGGCTATGCTAGCCACGCTACGAAAAACGCTTCCTAAAACTTGTACTTGCAATAGTTGTTTGCTGCTATCTACAGAATGTAAACTAAAGCTTCTGAGGCACTTCAGACTGCCCGCAGAAATCTGTTTCTCAACTTATTGTGCTGCAATTTACTACAGAGGTGCAAGCAGGTAGTAAAAGTTTACAGTGATGGTTAAAAAGAAAACCACTATTCTGGGCAATCTACGTCGCCACTTCACAGACGATGCACGCTTAGAGAGAAGTGCTGCCGACAGATGGCGCCGGCCGATTCGGGTTGATAGCAGACAATCTTGCAAAGGAGCCCAAATCGGTCGGCGCTCCCTTGATGCAGCGTATGCTATCTGCCGACAGCACTTCTCTCTACACGTGCATCGTCTGCAGAATGGCGATGCAGATTGCCTAGAACAGGGTTTTGTGTTTTTCTTTAGAACGAGGTAAGTTCATTCCTTGATTTGTTTCACTGTAAACTTCCACCACCTGTTTGCACCTCTGTAGTAAATTGTAGCATGATACATTGAGGAACTGAGTTTTGCGGGATGTCTAAAATACCTTAGAAGCGGTAGTTTACATGCTGTAGGTTCGTTGAGGAGACCTTCCTATAAACATCTCAGCCAACTTGAAATTAGTCGCACTCATAAAAGTAATCAAGCTATGCAGGGTATGGTACTACTTGCATATGCCAGCAGCCAATGTTTTTTTATGACTTGAAATCAACTGGAAGTGACTGACAGTTTATGATATTTTCACAAACAATGATAACTTTGTGTAGGTCATTGGTTTCTTCAACATGAATATATATTGACCAAAAGACTATGATAACACACAGCGGCGAATTTATAGCCAACACTCAAAACATCATTTGTCTCTCCAGCCAATGGGAGTTGATAAAGCATGCTTCTAATCCAAATGTCGATCTCAAAAATAGAAGCAAGTTTTGGTTTCGCTCATAACTCAGAATTTGTCACACAGGGTAAATAGTGGGCTGGGTGGGGAAATTTATTTTGTGACATGCGTCCTAACCAGGCACATAAAAAATGTTTTGGGAGTTTAGCATCCTTTAACCCTTTATTGCCTAATGTTGCCTACAGGCAACAAACCACATAATTTGTTTTTGTTTAATTGTTTCGGTTTTATCACATCGGTTTTATCAGAAGCTGCACTGTGGCAGCTGCGAGAAACGTTCTGGCAGTGTAGAGAAACATTGCGGTGATTGTAAGGATTTGTATGGCTACTGGCTTGCTGGCATCCAGGAATGTGAGGGTGTTC
The DNA here is from genome assembly GCA_037355805.1 of Ixodes ricinus. Lineage (NCBI taxonomy): Eukaryota > Metazoa > Arthropoda > Arachnida > Ixodida > Ixodidae > Ixodes > Ixodes ricinus. Next base: position 105,314 of record JAZHYW010045330.1, on the reverse strand, counting down.
TGACGTGAAAACATTGTGAAGCAAATGAGGAAAAAAAGAACATTGAACCAGGAAACCTGAAGGATGGAAATTGTGTGCTTGCATAGTGGCCATTACAAATATAATCTCTATGTCCTGACTTTCTTTGTGGGTTTTCAATGCATGTCTGAACCTGGGGAGAAATGTACAAGAAGCTTTGACTCTCTTTCAGCTCTCCAGTGCGAGAGTTCTTCTGCTTGGACGATCCTCCAGAACCCCTGGACACCATTGAGGAAAGCAGGGTATGCCAGGAAATATCTATATATACCGTAAGATTCCGAGCAAGCGCCCCCACCCGAGCAATAGCCCCCCCCAACTTCAGCGCTAATTTCACATTTCCGCGCCGTACCGGGAAAGCGCCCCCTCCCCGCTCCGCACCCGTATCACGCACCGCGCTGTCCGCGCCCAGGCAACACTGGCCTGCGAAGTTCAGTCCAAGAATTCAATCCAATCCTACTTTGTAGCCCGATCAGCCCGGTCACTACGCGCCATTGTCACTTTGTTTTGGGGGTGTCAGGTCGGCTATGCATTCTTACACAGTGGCAAAGAAAATCGAGGTCGTCCAATGGCATTGTGAAAACGGGAAAGACGTACACCAGACGTCTCGACACATCAAGCTCGACCGGATACGGGAATGGGAAAAGAATTTTGACAATTTGCTACAGTCAAACTACGGGAAAGCCAAAGTTCGACGAAAGCTAAGTAACGGCGCGCCGGTGTTCAGTGAATATGTGGACGACGCGCTCTTTTAATACCTGGAACGCGAAAGAAGTGCAGAATGAGCCATTAGCAACCGTCTTCTTTCTGAGGCCGTCAAAATAGCCAACGGCATGCAGTTGGGAAACATCGCGGAATGCTGCAAACGTTTTCTTGCGGCTGACCCTGAGGAGTCTTTTGGTGGTTTTGAAAGTGATTAACATAGCGGTGACAAATCTTTGGCCTAATAAAGTCTATGTTCTCAGAGATAAATAAAATATTAAATCTGTGTGCACTGCGCTTTTTTTCTTTTTCTGGCAAAAAACTTATGTCGTTGCCATCTTGAATTTTGGTGCTGTTCCGGGATAGCGCCCCCCCACACACACTTTGCAGGTAATTTTGACTTGCGTGCGGGGGGGGGGGGGGGCGGCTTGCTCGGAATTTTACGGTAGACAGTGTACCGAGCAGACTAGCTGTTGCCACCTTTTGCTTTAGTCACTTCTGCAACTAAAGTAAAAGAAGTGATAGTGCTTGTGAGCTTTCTTTACTCTAATCACAGCTTCAGTTGCATCTTTCAGTGACATGTTTATAATTCCCTTGCTCTCTCTTCTAGTGTCTGTAAAGTTTGCACCATCTTGATGTGTGCATAGGTAGGTAGCAGTGTCGTATATCCAAGGGAGGCTTATGGCGCTGAAGCCCCACATCGAAATGCAGCTGACCCTATAATATACCTGCGCATTACCCGACCCCCTGCACCCAAAAATAATTTCTAGCTACTCCACTGGTAGAGAGTAGGACGAGCCAAGTAAGGCATGTCGACAGGTTGCCCATTTCCCCTCTTTATAAAACTGGTCATCAATAAGCACGTGCCTAGCACAATCACCTGTATTGCATGGCAGACTAGCTGCAAGTGAGCTCATCATTGTGTTCTACGATGAAGTGAAACCCACGCTTGATGGCAAGTTGTGTCGTGCAGGCCCTGTGTGAAAATCTCGAGGAGAAAGTGTATCGGCTGAGCCAGCAGCTTCAAGAACGGGACACGGAAATCGAAGTGTTGCGGGCCGAGTTGGAGTCCCTGCGCCTGCAGCAGGGCGTCCTCGTCAAAGCTCTCAAGTGGGTGGCCCCTATTTCCTTCTTTTCGGATGGCTGATGACAGAGGAATTCTTGTTGAGGCAAACGCTGGCCGAAAGGCACGGAAAAAAGGACTAGCGGAGGGTGTCATTTTGTGGCGTCAAGGAGGAGTGAAGGTTGAGGGTATCATCTGCAGGAGCTAGAGTATTGTATGTCTGCTCCTGCAACTGTACGAGAATGCATACTGTGGCCCACAGTTGTACCGCATGTTTTAGCATCCTGACACTCTTGGATTTTCGCATAGCAAGACTGAGCAGTTTAACCACATGGAGAATGTCAAAGAAATAAGCTCTTAGCAACTCAATTTTGGCAAATTACAAGAAACTGCAATGACCTGGCTTCACAAATTGATAGTCTGTTCCTGCAAAATTTTCACCTCTTGTCTGGTTATAATTTAAAGGGATACTTCAACGAAATTCGAAATATGCCCATCGTGTTCAGAAATAGATTGAATATGATCCACAATATTCGTAAATGACAATCTCGCGTTTATTTTGAGCCTGGTGGCTGCATTTTTCGTTATAAACGGCCCACTCTGGCAAGCGCTCAGAGAGCAGCCAGCGGAGAGCACGTCACATCCGGCGCAATCGTGACATGGTCTGTCTCGGGATGAGCAAAGCTGCGGCGAGGCTGACGTCGTCCGGATGCCCTGGTCGTTCCAGCCACCCAAGCGATCGAAGCACGCCATAGCCCGGGCCACACCGCAACTAACTGCAAAGCTGCTTTTGTGTGAATATTGGGTGACGGATTAATCTTCTATAATCTTGTAGAGGGAGAATAGCAACGTCTGGGACACATAAGAGAGAGTCCTGTTGAGTGGGAGTTCCCCCTCCCCTCTTCTCTTGTGCTGGCCGTAGGGCTGTCGTGAGGACCTCAGGTTCAAAGCATGTATAGTTCTTGGCGAGACAGTCATCATCACTACCTGTCAAGGTTCCTAGACGGGCATTACAAACGAGGCTTTAGCGACATCCACCAGGTGCTCCTTGCTACTTGTTTAATTTGTTTTAAAATTCCTTTTTGTGTCTTTTTTAACAAGATATTGGTGTGTCCGATGTGATACTGCTCCTTTGAACAAGTATAGACCAAAAAATAAGCGCAGAAATTTCGTTGTAGTATCTCTCTACAAATATAGAGCACATAAAAGTAGTTGACTATTCACCCTTTTTGTTTTGCAATAAACTCGGTGGCGCTATCTGTTTTGTAGCCCTGGCATCAGTCCGGATATATATTTTGAATCTTTACGCATCATTCTTTCATCATAAGGGTGAATTATGTGCAACAGTGGCATTAGAGACCATTTTCCAAAACTAGCGCTTAGATTTTATCTTGCAAATACTGCGAAGCCCGCCGTCTGGTTCAAAACCAGAAGTATTTGAGGGCAATTTGCACACTGCCACCACCACGTTTTAACTCGCGCAAGAAAGAGCAAATAGCGGAGTTGAAAGAAAATAAATATGTGCCCTCTAGCCAGATCAGCAAGACCATGTTTGGGACTTAGGTTGATGCTGCTAGGAATGGCTTTGTATGTGCCAAAGGGCTGTTTAGGCAGAGAAATGAAGGCACGACAAAACACGAGTGTATGCAAGCCTTTTCATAATTTTGAGCATCTAAATGTTTTGTCAGTGACACTTGTAAAATGGAATATGCAAAAGCACATCAGTTCGTCTTTCCGCTTCCTTAGTACTAGATCTCTCTCGGTGAACGATGAGGCAGTGGTGTTGGGCATATTCTGAGATGCTTGTTTGCTCTTATCAGTGTGGAATGAACATTAAGGCGGAGCTCTTTGATTGGTGGGGAGGCCGAGGTTTGTTTTCTATGTGGAAACAGTCGGGGCAAGAACGAAGTGTCTCACATTTCGGACCTGGTGTAGTTGCACGACAAAACTTCCCCAACTGGACACGAGATTGACTAGCTAAGACACCTACGAAAGGCTTGTTGGTTATTACTACCTCCAGATTAAGAAGACAATAGCATGTTTCTGTCAATGGACAGTAGTGTGTTTCCTCCTATGAGGCAAGTTCCCGCTCCTTCATTCTTGTCTTGAGTTGTAGCATTGAGCGCCGATTTCCTTTCCCTGCTGCTCTCTTCCCACCGCTGTTTGCCAGCTCGTGTTTATGTGCTGAGTCGTCGTCTTTTTTCTGCCTGTCTGCGTGGACATCCTCAGGCTCGAGTGCTCACTAGCCAGCTGGGCCAATGCGCAACTCTCGAGAGACAGGCCCCAGTATTCCCTCGTCACACGCCTTTGGTCTGCACACCCTGAACCTCACCCTCTCTTCCATGTAAGGCAAATGCCGTCAATGCCATTCTTGGTTCCTCGTTGGCCTGGCTTGTTGTGTGTTGTTACGGGCGGGCTCTATCTTTCGGTGCACGTTTGTTGCTTGTCCAGCCTTTTGTTACTGCCGCTTTTCTCGGGGTTTCCCGTCAGTGCCAGTTGGGAATTCAATTGACCTGTAAGCTGAGAGCAACTGAAATCTCATTCGCTAATGTGTCAGCATAATGTGCATTTGCAGTGCCACAAGACTTGTTCTGTCACAGTTTGCTCGGTCATATTGTCTTTTGCCAGTCAAAATCCTTCTTTTTAAGGTGCACTAAAGACGTTTCTGAGATCGTCTGTTTTTGGTGATAAGTCATTCTACGGGATCTTAGCATCCCAGAAATCGAAAAATTATGCCTGTGCGAGATCTATTTCCCTACTAAAAGTGTGATCGAAGTTTGGGCCATGCCCCTTTCTGAGTGGAAAAATCTGGAGCACAGAATTCGGTGGAGGCGCCAGGGGCAGGACGACAAGCGCGCGTCAACCAATCGCAAGCGGTGGCGCCGGCAGCGGAGGTGCCGCCCAGCGCCTTTGCTGCATTCTGTGTTTTAGATTTTTCCGCTCAGAAAGGGGCGTGGCACAAGCTTCAATTATATTTTTAGTAGGAAAATAGATCTCGCACGAGCATAATTTTTGGATTTTTAAGAAGATAAGTTATCACCAAGAACAAACAGTCTCAGAAACGTCTTTAGTGCACATTTAAGTTGCATTTTTCCTGTTCAGCTTTGTTTTAGCGAAATACTTATGAAGTGTTGCCTCGTGAGAAGTTCCACGAGCTCTGAAGTTGAGCTGTGTTGTTGTTTTTCTCTATAAAGACACGTAACATTAACGGTTGGGATAGCAAGAATCGAATGAATGAGTGCGCCCATTGTTCGCCATTACAGGTTAGCGTAGAATAATTACAACCTCTATGTCTGCTTTGTTTGATTTGGAGTTTTGTCTCGTTCGAGCCCTTGCTACACTTCGTCTATGCCAGGGGCTCCCAAACTATGGGACGCTGCCCCTCCTGGGGCAGCACTGCAGGCAGCCAAAGGGGCAATGGAGGCTCCTGAAAAATTATTCCGATGCTCATATACACCTTTCCAAGAAACACTCGACCCCAGGGGCAGCAAACCGATTTCGAGACCAGTCACTGGGTTTGAGGCTAGATTCTCACCGGCGTCCCTGCTAACCCTAACCGAGTGGACTGTGATTTCGATAAGCGCAGCGTGCGTATGCGCAGTTTTAAACACTGCTGGCAGCTAAATTCTTGTCTTTTCCCGTTGTATTTTGTGTTTCATTGTGCATGTATTTTCCCGAGGCCACTAAAAAAGCATTGTACCACATTTGAAAAAAAAAAAAGGAATAAAAAACTTATAAACTATTCTTGTTGGGTACGTGCGTGACAGAACGAATGCGACTGGAATATATAGTTCTAGTCTTTTGTGTTCTTTTTTTTACGATAAGTTTTGACGGCGCCGCGCGATTCGTCGCATGTCAAACGACAAAACGCTTAGCTTTCAAAAATAAATTACAACAGAAGAGAGCCGAAAGGCATGCATTTTTCACGCTCACAAATAACGTGTTTACCGATGGACAGGACACGGACATACAATTTAGAAAGTGTTAACGTTCGATCAATATATTGTACGTACCACACGATGCAGCGTTATCTGAAAAAATTTATTTGAGAAAGATCTCAAATAACACAGTCACAGTCGACGACAATCACATCTTGACGATCGGGCAGAATCCAAGATGACTTCGTTTTGGGGCACGTTTTGGGGAGAGCTTCCTTTTTCACACCAGCAACAAGGCAAAGGAACGAACGTGACTGACCCGTTTCCCACCCCAACCCGGACAACTATTTTTGGAGGTGACTGAGGATTCTAGGAGGGGCATTGTTCGCAACATTGCGTTGAGGGTCGTTCCACGTCCTTCACCTCCTTCGTTTCCCGTGAATGTCCAGCAGAAAAGCTTGAATGGCAGGCACTTACCAGCCTTATTTCTCACAATGAAAGATAACACAGAACGCCTAAAAAAAAATAAACAGCATGCATAAAAAAAAAAAAAATTAAGAGGATACTTTTAAGAGGGGCGAGAAAACGTCGAATGCAAAACCGCAAAAACGTAGGTAGACAACCGCGCTGAGCGGGTCTTCACTGTCCAAGAGAGTGGCAGAAAATTTCTAGCTGATAGAGGGCGCGAGAGTCGCACCAGATGCATCAGCATCAGCAACATGGCGGCCTAGGAGCGTTTTGGAAAGGTGTATACTTGGAGCAAGCTGAGACCAAAATTGATATAGGGAAATGCAAAATCCTATACAGAATTCTTCCGGTGCTACAAGGACCCTGAGGCGCGTGATGCTGTAGATGTCTCGATGATCCCATGGTTACCACTTAGGGGACACTGTCTGCCCTCCTTCCAGTGAACATAGGGTGACCACCCGACTCGTGGGACTGTCCTGCATTGAGGGCTTGTGTCCTGCATCCCACAAGAAATACCGAAACCTTCAAAATGTCCCGCATTTCACACTGTCGTAAAATTCACTGTGCAACTCGTTTCGCTGCCAAACAGTGGGGTATGGAGAAGTGCGGAGGTCCCTGGTAATTGTGTGCATCGCAATGGTACAGCATTTTCTATCTAAGCATTGGGGGAAGTGACCTTCGTTCTTGCAGGAGAACCGACGCGCATGCACCGTTGTGCCTCTCCCCTTGGTGGAAAAATATTGCAAGAGAAAATCGCTTGCCAAAAGTTGAAATATCAATTATTGTAATTATTTTCAAATCATGCTTGTAATTATTTTCAATCAGCAAAAAAAAAGTTGTTTTTTTTTTGTTTTTTTTTTTTACTAAAGACAAGTGGAAAAGTTTGTTACTCACAGCGGTTGAAAAAGAACATTAAGCTCAAAATTTGTGTAGGAGCAAGTTGGTAAAAGCAAGCATCGACAGGAAACAATATGCCGAAAAAGATTGACTGCTTTCTTTATTTTCATTTGATGCATTGAGTTCTGCTGCAGTCAATTTTTGTTTTCAACTTATACATTTAATAAAATATTTGGCATTAAAATTTAAAAAGATTATATCACCTGGAATGAAAATTAGAGCTTAATTGCCACAATACAATTTGCAGGTGTATAATATGCTTTCTGACAGCACAGGATATTAACTGTATTAGCAGACCCACATCTAGTGGTGTGCGCGTTAATAAATTTCCTCCAATAGTGTGTTTTTGGGGGTGTTTTTTCAGTTGTCGCAGTCGTGATAATACCGTCCATCTCTTACCCCCTGGGTCAGCGTGTCCCGCATTTCACTAGCAGGAAGGTGGTCACCCTACGTGAACAATGCTGTGCTTGAGAGAATTGCGGAGTCACAGGTATTGTTAACAGTTTCACTGGCATGGCACAGAGAGCCAACAGTTGCAAGTGTTGGAACATTGCAAGATGTAAAAAGTGGTGAATCTGCGGCTGCTAGATTTTTTTAAACAGCTAATTTCTTGCGTGGAGCCTCTCTTGGCCCCTTTCCGTGCTGCACCCAATGAAACTGAAATGCAAACCACTATGGAATTAAAAGGTGTGTGTTGTACTTGTACTTCATCATAAAAATGTTTATTCAATTACTTTTCAGGGCCGATGGGTCAAAGGAAGAATCTCAACCGTCGCAAGAAGCAACCGACAGTGAAGCAAATGCAGGGGGTGATGATATGCGGTGATCTGAATGGTCGGCTTAGTTAGAGTTTGATGCCTAGCGTGCCATCACATGGCTAGTGTCTGTCACCGGATGGTCCTTGAGACGGGGGCTTTTGGTGGATACTAGGGGCAATCTGAGCTTCTTTGGCACTTGCTTCGAGGGATGTAAAGAAGCAGGGTCTGCTGTCTTTTGTTTGAGATATTTTTTTCTGTTATGATCACATTGGTGGCTCATTAACACTGACCTTGTTAGTTTCAATAGGCATTCCTTGGCCACTGTTGCACTAGGTATTTTACACAAAGATAACTATATACTATAGGAGTGATTTAATTAAGACTTGGTTTCCTGCTCTCTGTTGAGCAGCCAAGGCAGTTTATATTAACGGTTGAGGAGGAATTGTTAAGCAATTAATTCCATAACAAATGGGATTGGAAAGTAACCAAGTGGCCACAAAGGGACTGTAAGAGTGTGAGGGTCTCTAGTGTGGATACTAAGTATAGGATGTAGATCTGCAATAAGATGTGTCGGCCTGACCTTGTTGCATCAAGTATGGCTCGCATCAAAAGAAGACATTTATCTGGGCTGGCCCGTGCTATTCAGGAAATTGAGCAGTGGTAACTCCAGAGGCGGAATTGAATTCTCAGCTTGTTTTAGTTGTGTATGCCATCCCTGTTAAACCTTTTGATTGATTCAGGTGGCGTTTTGATATGGAATCCTCTATCTTGCCTGATGGGCTTCCAAGCAGATGTGCCTAGTCCCAGCTATAGTATTTCTGTGAATATGTTTCGTAGCAGTTTCTGTTTTCTGCTGCGAGTTTGGCAGTGAACCGCACTACAGAAATCTTGAATGGTTGCAATTGCATATTGGTGCACTGGTTAAACCTACTCCACATAAGTGCTGAACATTTGTGAGCACTTACAAACATTTCCAAAGACCAGTATAGCATAATCAGACCCAGTTAGTGTTGCGACTTCAAAGATGGGCAAACATAATTATATCGATGCTAGTAACATATTATGTACCTATCAAGTATGTTGTGAATAATCCTGAGAATATTTAGCATGACTATGAGGGTCTTGCAAGGAACTGTTCATGGTGGTTCACGTCACTCTTGCAGCCATTTACCATGGTCACCAGCAAGCAATGGAGGTCAAAGCTCGTGGCTGTGTTTTGTCCTTTTGCCATCTGTGTGTGGGAGAGGGAATACTTTGGTTTTCTTGTTAGCACACTGCCTCGGTCAGCTTTAGGAGGCACCCTTTGTCACCAGAATGCCTTGTCCTCGTAACTGAGAATTCTAGTTTCCAATGTTGTAGTACCTTTTATTGCCACTATTTGTATAAGCCCTAAAAAGCCATATTTAATATTTAATGTCTTGGTACAAAAATACCCCCCCCCTCCCCCCAAAAAAAAAGAAAAAAGAAATTTACATTTTCTTATTGCAAGAATAAACTATGCATCGCCGAATGCTCATCCTCCACCCAAATGTAGCGCTAGCAGTCCATACCAGATGCCAAAGTTTCAGCACTGTCTCTTACCTTGTTCAAAAATTGTGAGTTATTTTCTCTTCAAATTTCAATAGGAAATTTGAGCCCATTTTCGGTAATGCGCCATAGAGCTCCATGTATTTGAGAGCTCTGTTGGCTGCCATTTTCCCGTTGAAAATTTCAGAAAATCACTTGCAACTTTTGAATAAAACAACGGCTAGAGCTGAAGCTGGCACCTGGTTTGGACCGTTAGCGCTACATTTGGGCGGAGAATGAGCGTTCAGCAATGCATAGTTTATTTTTGTGATAAAAAAAAACGTGAAAATTTTTTTGGGGGTACATTTTGTACTTGCATTTTGCCCTGCCAGTGTAGGAGAGCGTATATTTGCTGCCAAGGCAGCCTAGGTACCAAGTCTCAGATTATTATTTTTTTTTTTTTTGCTATCAAGGTACAAGATACAACAGCTCAATACTTTTGTATTCTGTCCTCTTTGAAGTGAGGAGCAGTAATAATTATGGTGCGTTTTGAAAAAATGATATAACAGTTCAAATTTTTTTTTACAAGTTTCATTGTTGCCGTCAGGTTTCTTCCTTTACGTGGAGTATTGGTTGATGCAAGCACCAGGTATCGCAGATAGGATGAAACTTATCTGCCACAATCTGTGACAACTCCTTTCAACAGAATAAAGAAGTGCATGAGTTGTCTGAACGCTTTCGTTTTATCATTCTCAAGGTAGGTGTGTGGACACTTATCAGCCCTGCAGATGATAGAAGCAGAGTTATGGAGAGGCTTATCATGCTCATATTGAACAGACTGATATTTTAAGCACTTGGAACGATATACCGTTTGCAAAAATCCCAGAAGGCAGCGTAGCAATTAATTGTGGGAACATCCTGTACACTCGTACTTGCTTATGTGGCTGTAACCAGTTCTGCAGAACAGATTCCCTAAATACCTCCCGGCACGTGGAGGACCCTGCATGTTTTGCAAGCGGTCTATTGGAAGGGAGCTAGTGCAACTTAAAGAAACTTAAGTTTCTGTATAGTTTTCGGCAGTGAACTTGTTTTCTGCAATATGAACGAGAGATGCAACTTGTGAAGTATTTATTGGCTATTCAACCTTACATTGAGCATTGGGCCAAACGAGGAGTTTGCTTCCCAATGAATGGAGTCATCCTTGTAATGATAAGGCAAGAAGAACACAGGTCAACAAGCAGAACACCATTGACTATAGAATAGCAGTCCGTCCCACAAAGCATGCAATGCTTGGGCAATTGTGACACTAATAACAGCATTCAAAATGTAGGGTTCTCTACTGATGTTATGGCATATTTTGACCCCCAGGGCTCACCAAATTTTATTTGGCAGTAGCAATTTCAGCATTGTTGGCCTTGAACGCCATCGCAATACTTGGGGACAACTTTTCTTGGCATTTCCGAGAAGAGGAAGAGAGTGCATGTGGACCCACACCTTTGACTGCCCTGCCAAGAAAAGTTGTCCGGAGTATAACGCAGGGCAAATGGCCAGGGCCAAGCCTCGTGTGCAAGCTCGTGACTTAGCAGTGTATGAAGCAAATTCGAATCCAGCAAGCACTAATAAGACTGGTTGGGCAGTGCCGTAGTTCGATGCATCCTTCTACATGCTTGCATTGGCAGTAAGTATAGCCATACAGCATCAACATTTTCACAGTAGAAGCAATCATCAGTAGCGTGGGACTGTGGAGACTACATTGCAAACCTAGCAAGTGTAAATTTGCACACGGCTGCTCCATGTTGGTTGTCAAATGATCGCTTGGAGCACAGACTGTTTGTTCTGCTGCTTGAATTGCGTTCTTGTTGGCATGAGGAGCAACCACAGTTTGGTACTGGTACATCTTACAACATTAACGCCGCAGAAATCGCCATTGCACCACTAAGATGGTTGCAGGGTAAATGATTACATCAAGGAGTTTTATTTGCCAGCGAAGAACCTCGTAAAGCACACTGAACTTGTAGCATTAGAACACCGCTACTACATAAAGCATGGAATGTTTGCAGGTCTCGACAATGTAAAGCCAATGTGAATTCAGCCGAGCACAGGGAGCAATTTTTGAAACATTCTCTCGAGAGAGTGGGCAATGCACAATCTGAATAACTTATATTACAAAAATACAATGCACAACCAACTGGTATTTCACGGTTTGATGCAATGCATGCCAGTTTCTCGTGACTTGGCCTTTGTGCAAGGAACCTACCTGGGCAGCTCAAAACTGTGCGTTCTAGCCTATGGCAACTTCCTTCGTCGCGAAGCCACGAATTCTCTTTCAGACAAGGTACACAAAATCAGCCAAACAATCCATCATAAAACTGAAGGACAGATGTGACAAAAAAGACTGGGCAACGGACAAAACCTCAAAAATATTAGATATCACAACTGATTGTAAAGAGGACAGACAAAAAAAAAAAAAAAAGGCCTTAAAGGCCCTTCTCTTTGCGAATCTCAAGTATCCTTAATGGGTTACATCCCGAGCTAAAGAACTTTGCAGTGCCAAGTGGTATCGAGACTCCTCTCCATATGACTAGTTTGAGAAATCATGTGGCAAACTGTAATTTCTGTACTCGGGCAACTCCCTAAACTCGCTTTGCAATCAATACTCTGCCAGAGCAAGCATTCTCAATGCAAAGTTTAAAGGCAGAAAAAAAAGAAAAAAAGATGCAATAGTTTCTGCAGCTAAGTACAGAGGAACGACAGTACAAGAGCTAACATCTGGTAATAAACAAGCACGCACACAGAAAAAAATCTCCAACACCAGGGTACCTTAAGTACATTTCATAACGTGGGAGCGCAGTCTCTCTCAGGGTACGGTAACCGACAAGCAACTGCAGGCTGGGAAAACCTGGCTTGTCTAGAAGTGCTCCTGCAGCAGGTCTGCCAGGACTTTGGAGACGCCATCCTTGCTGCTTCGAATGGTCAGTCTGTACATCTGTGCTTGGCGATTGGGCTCCAACCGCAGCAGGGACCCAATCTGCATCCCACGGGTGTGGATGATGCCAGCGCAGACGAAGTTCTCAGGGTTGGGGTCGATCCCGTCGAGGAGCTGCATTCCAAAGCCAGACAGCTTGGAACGAATGCTCTCATTTTCCATGGGGAATCGGGCCTTGAAGATCTTCTGCTCCTCCTGTCCCGGGCTACTGAGGTTCTTCCAGCGTGAGAAGAAGGACTCAGAGTTCATGGCTGTGGGCTCTAAAAACTTGTTGAGGAATACCGGAAGTCGGAGTGTAAACTTTTGCTGCACTCCGCAGTAGACAAATTGAACCACCAAGCCTGGTGCCTCCGGGAAGTCGTTTACGCATTCTACGTTGACCATTTGTTCCACTTGTGCCCCCGCCTCGATGGCAGGCTCAACTGGCTTGACTTGGATGCTGAGAGCAGCGCTGTCGCTGGTGACGTTGGGCAGAAAGCTTTGGAACTGGGAGACAGTCTTGTTGCCGTAGAAGAGGCCCACACGCCCGAGGTTCTGCCTGAACTCTGCCTTGACTCCAATCTGCAACAGGTCATTCTCAAAGAGGATGCCGTTGTGCTTGCAGACAAACTTCTTGAGACCTTCCTCATTGGAGACCACTACAGCAGTGCCTCCCTGGATTCCAGAAGAGGAGTCCTCAAACACATCCACGAGGCATGCGGTGGTGCCATTTGTGGGTGCTGGCTGGCCGGCCAGTGCTGCTGGTTCTAAGGAGAGCCCCAAGAGGTCCATGGTTGCTGGCGCTGCCCTGTTGGTTGCTGCGCCGTCTGCAAGGAGTGGGGCAGCACGCAGGTTCTCCTTGTTGCTTGCATTAATCCCCTCGGTCATGCCCGGCTTTTTGCGCTTTAGGATGGCCAAGATGGAAGACTCCCGCTCTGGGAATGGAGGCATTTCTTCGAGCACCGTGGCGAGTACATCTGGCGAAGCAATCTGACTCAGGTTCAGGTATTCGACGGCCCGCTGCTGCAATTCAGAGTCGGCGCAACGAATGTTGCTGTTGCTGCGGAGGATGTTCTGGATATCCATTTTTATCTCTGGAAAAAGGTTGATGAACTTGACATAGGTGGTCAGGAGGAGTGCCCTGGTGCTGGCAGAACACAGATGATACTTGGAATGCAACAGCTGAAACTGGATTAGTGGACTGGAGCGCTGGTCTCCCGCAATCAAGTTCCCAAACTCTCCCAGAATGTAGCCAGCCACCTTGACCATGTTCTCGTGGCAGGCAGGTGCCTGGAGGGCTTCAAAGACAGTCTTTGCGGCATATCCTTGAACATCCTCTCTGTTGATGACTATCTGGATCACACGGTACCAGACCTCTTCACTAACATAGTCACCTGCAATTCTGATCAGGTTGAGGATTACATCCACATACCAGGTGTAGTCTGAGGCATACTTCTCGGCCAGAATAGCCACCTTGAGCACCATCTCTTCGCGGATGGAATAGTCGGCCGTCTCGAGGTAGGCCAGCATCTCGGCGACGATCTCTTCGGCATTGGACTTGTCGCACATGGCGTAGAGCAGATCGACGGCGCGCTGGCGCACGCTCACGTCGCGCTCCGTCTTGAGGGCGTTCACGACCGTCTCCTGGTGCTTTTTCACGGCCTCGTGAGAGAACTCCGAGGTGGCCAGCAGGCAGAGGCTTTCCAGGGCCAGGTATCTCAGATTGGTCTCCCGATGCTGTAAAAACTGGCCGAGCTGGTTGCAGGCCCGCACCAGCAGGTTGGGCTCGATGACGGCGCCAAGCCGGTCCATGTGGATGATGAGCGAGATAGCCTCGAAGAGCACGGCGTTCTTGGCGTTCGAGTGTTGCACCTTCTTGGACTTGGGCGGCTCCTGAGCCTTGTTCAGGATCGTCTCCAGGCACTCGTTGAGGCGGCCCCGGACGCCCGGGTCGTCGGGAGGCGGGTAGTTCTGAAGCAGACGCAGCAGCTTCATGCTCAGCCAAGGCGCCGGCACGAAGTAGTACGTGTAGTCCTGCAGGTCCGTGTACGAGGCCGTAACGATGCGGCTGAGCCGGGACACAGCCAGGGACACGCAGCCCTTGTACTCATCCGGGTTCTTCTTGACCAGGGCGTCGATGAGGCTCACGGCGGCCGTGACGACGCCCATGTGCTGGTCGTTGAGCAGGTGGATGATGCGCGACGTCCACTCGCCGCTGGGCGTGATGTCCGGCAGCGTACGCAGCAGCCGCAGCAGGCACAGCGCCGCGCTCTGCTTCACCACGTCGATGGTGTCGCCGGACACCAGCAACTTGGGGATTTCGCCGCCGAACGTCTCGGCCATCTCGCGGCTGCCGATATTGGCGATGCACTGCAGGGCCAGGTTCACGTGAATCGGGTTACGAGCGCACAGATCGTTCTTGATCGACTGGATGATGAGCCGCATCAGCTCGCTGTTCTCGTTTAGCAGCACCGAAATGAACAGGTAGCCGATCTGCTTCTCGGAGTATTTGTTCGAGCTGAGAAGGTTGACGGCTTCCATGTGGCCGAAGTCGATGTCGTGGCCCAGCAAGAAAATGAAAAGGAGCTTACATACGTACTTCTTTTCTGGTAGCCGTCCAACGTCTTGTCCCCTTTGAACTTGGAACGAATGTTGGCGAGCTCCTTGTTGATGCGCTTGATCTCCGCCTCCTTGCTCTTGCAGTTTCGGATATCGGATATGAAGACCGCCAGCCCGCGGATGCCGTCCCCTCGAACCGCAGGCATCTTGAACTCGGCTCGCTCGAAGGCGTGCGAATCGGGGCTCGTTCAGCTCGAATTAAACGCCTCCCAACTGATACTGCGAACGCTACTTGCGCTAATACGCCTCAAAGCCGGATTGGCAACAACTAAACGCCGCGTCCAGCTCCGCGGAACAGCAACTTGGGAACGCTGCTGCAGCGATCAGGGTTGTCTGGTCGCGGTCTGTCTCGCCCGGCGTTTTCGCGAGCCTGTTTATCTGCGTTTTATCTGCCCTTTAGCTGCTTTAGCTGCCCGAATGCTGCGCTTCCCGAGTCACTCTCGCCAGGACAGCGTAGAAAATGACGAAGCACCGCGTAGGCTGCTCTACAAAAATAATTGATATTTCTGACGGGGCGATTATCAAATCTGCCAATGCTGTGATCGCCGTAATGATTGTATGGATTGTATGCTTGTATTCGTTGCATTATCAGCATTAAAGCATTATTATGTGCTGCCTGTGCTGGTTTTACCGTTTTGCTCCTTTCAAGAACTTAATACTTCGAAATGCTGATAAGCTCTCAAAATATAATAAATACACTAAACAACGTTGATTTCGCGTAAATGTATTTTATTCCTAAATAAAATTTATATATATATATATTTTTTTTTTAAATTTGTGTACGCAACTACCAATGAAATACTGAAACAGTACGACTGACTCAACATGTGCAGGAGAGACCGGACGATTTTTGGTCTTTGGAGTTTCTTGGTCCTTTTCATGCGCTGGAGCTTTAATTGATGGCTCAGTTGCTAATTGACACTCTAACAGGTAATTTTTGATGCGTTCCCATTTTTTTTTCTGCTAAAAGACGCGTTGCGATATTGTGCCATTCTAGGTACCTTGATTTATTCCTGTGAATGTTCTTAGTACTAAACCCGAGTGCTCGCGTCAGTTTCGCTCTGGTACAGTCATATACGATCGAATCACCATGAAAATAGTGTGCTATGTTTGCAGTAACCTTACTCTGTCCTTTGCCCAGATTGGTGTATCTCTTTATTGGTGTAGCTTGCAGTGACGTTGTTCTAATCCTTACTAATATCGCAAGCAGGTTGGGTGAGCAGTAGCCATGCACAGCGAAGTAGGGCGTTCGGTCACATCGGTTTGTCGATCATTACCGAGTGAATCATTTTACTACAAGCTCTAGCCTGGTCATGCATTTTGAAGTGTGTGTACTTTCCCGATCACTTTGTGTCGTCCAAGGTCGATCTTATGCCTTTAATACTCTAACATATGAATGTCAACAAAAGGTATGTTACACCGAAATTACAGTGAGAGCGCAGGCGAGCTGGTGTATATTCACCATCTTGATGAATTACCCGAGACTGGGGTGAGAAACTTAGAAACATCAACCGTGGAAGAGAAAGAGAAAGACTTTGCCCCCGTGCCACCTTTTCTTTCTCTTCCACGGTTGATGGTTCTAGGTTTCTTGCCCCCAGTCTCGGGTAACTCACTAAGATGGTTACACGTCGTCCAATTCCGACAAGTTTAGGAGGCTCCACATTTTGCGTGTGTGTGTGTGTGTGCTTCATCACTAGAGGATCAGCCTGCTAGATCCTCTGCATCTACAGACTCGCGTTGAACGATAGGACAGCATGACTTGCAAACGTGCCTCCAACGAGCACATCCATCACGTCTGCTCGTAGGCTCTCCGAGTTCTTCTGATAATCATGTTCAATGCCTCCATGTTGTCGAGTATGTCGGGTGGTGGTTTCGCCTTAGCTTACGCATCATGTGAGAATTCATAGCTTGCACTGATGTCACTTCGTATGCCATGCTGGCTTGGTGTTTTAGCAAACAGCAGGTAGGTTCAAGCGCCGGCTAAGTGATGGGACGGGGACTGCAGCTGGCCACTTAACGGACAGCAGCTGGCTTAACACTAAAGATGGGGTGGTCGTTTGTGTTGCAGGCAACGTTCTTGACGCACAGACTGTCTTGGCTGTGCAGCAGCTTTTCGAGGCTAACCAGACTGCTCACAATGATCAAGGTAAGTGAATGCAGCCTGTGATGTGAATCAGGAATTCGCTTCGGGAATGTGGGGTGGCTCTTGCCCCAGAGTTTTGTTGCACCGTGGAGGACCAGAACGATCAGTTGTGATCGACAACTTAGATGGTATGTGTGAAAGGCATGATAGAGGCTTGGAGTCGTCACATTCTTAAACCAACACCATCAAACTTCACAGTTTGATATTACTTTTTTTTTTTTCTGTGAACGCAGAATCAGTCTTACTAAAAATGTCATCATGAGCATTTGGCCTGTCTGTGTCTTCCTTTCTGTCTGTTGTCCTGTTGCGCTTCTTAACTATTAGCATTTGGCCAGTTGTAGAAGGCCGACCACAGTGACACTTTTGGTCGTGCCAGTAACCGTATGACTTCTTGTTCACTCCTGACACATTCTAATCTAGCCTGCACCATTATGTGCCAGTTTCCCCAGACCAACAGTTGTCCCTTCCCTTTCCAGCTGCCCTCTTAACCTTTATCCACCCTAAATCTGCCACTGGTTGTCACCGCTGTCGAACAGAGGTAGACGGAGGAGCATTATGGCACCTCTAGTGTGTGTCTTCTCTGCGTTGCCCCTGTGTTACATTGCACACAGTTCCAGTTAAGCTCGTACGACTGCGAGTCTGAGTTACAGTCCCTGCCACCTCGCGAGAAAGCGGGCACTACTGCTTGCTCCAAAATACACTTTAAATTATTTTTCGCATGTCTTTGGGAATGTGCAGTGTTGGAAGCAGCGTCCCAGATGGCGGCAGGGGAGGAAGAGGAGGAGGAAGAGGACACCTTCCAGTGCGGCCGCTGCAAGTGCAAGTTCACCGCACTGCCAGACTACTTTGCCCACAAGAAGGAGCCCTGTGCAGGAAAGCTGCCCACCAGCCTCTGCGACGCTGGGACCACCTCTGCCGTCACTGTGGCAGACCGACTTGCCTCCTCCTCCCAGGTGGGGGCCCTCTCTGTGCTGGAGTGGGTTTGGAAATATTCCTCCATTTCGTCACTTGGAACAGAAACTCAAAACTAACTGTCCCCAGTTTTTGGTGGTAAGGCAAAGGAGCCTAATGATGATAACTGGTAAGGTTGTGCAAATAATGGATTTTGAGTTTGAAGCAAATTCAAAGTGAATAGTAGTTTTCGCCGGGTATTTTCGAATTGAATATTGAATAGTTTTTCCAAGCCTTTCACTACCGCGCTATGCTTAAACGAAAACCCAACTGATGTCGTGAAGGTTGTTCCCGAGCTTCCACTTGTCCATCACTGAGCTAAGTTAGTTTTAATCTAACTATATTGATGGACTGTAGCCTCAGAAAGACCAATGCCTACATAAGGATGGCAAGTAGACGACACATTTGAAATAACTTTAAACCAGGGGTCTTCAAACCCCGGCCTGCGAGCCAAATCCGGCCCAGGAGGTCTTCCGACTGGCCTGTGGCTGTTCATGGTCCTTCCAATGAAGCCCGGCCCGCTTCCAGCAGGCCTCCTGCTCCCAGCGCAACAATAAGAGCGCACAAAGAAATGCCACCACAGCGCGCACCAACCGCGTACACGAAGGTAGCAGAAAAAATTAAAGAAACATAGAGTGTGCCCTCTCGTCATAGTATTCATTGAACATTGGCATCACCAAAATCGCCATTCTGTCTTTTCTTCCATATCTGTATAACTACCGTATGCATGTTAAAATTCCTTTGCGTTCACATGTATATTGCACTTAGTCAGTGGTGGATACAGGTGTTTCCAGAGGGGGAGCCAGCATATTAGATATTTAAGAACCCTCCCCCGCCCCCCTTTCCCCTCCCTAAAATGTTACACATACGAATTCAAGAGGGGGTGAGGACGTCCGGACCTTCCCCCTCCCCCTTTGAATCCTCCACTGTACTTAGTGACCTACCGTAAAATGCCGCGGAAGCGCCCACTTTGTCCAAGTGCCCATGTCTAGATTAACCCAGTTTTCAGTGAAAGGGGTTGGCGCTTCCCATGTATTTTGCGGTATGTCGCATATATTGCATGTTGTCTGCACGAGTTCTATCATTCTGTGAATGCTGCAAATTATATGTTAAGTGCCCAATTTGACCAGACAAGCGCCCATGTCTAGTTTAACTCAGTTTTCAGTAAAAGTGGGGTGGGCGCTTCCCAGTATTTTGCGGTATGTTGTATCTATTGCGTATTGTCAGCACCAGTTCTATCATTCTCATTAGTCTTATGCCCTATGCAGGCACGTATCCAGGGGGAGGCCCATGGGGCCCGGGCCCCCGAAATCTTCCATTTTGCTGGGGCCTCCTCTCCCCCTCCCCCTCATACAGCATTTTGTCATGGGCGGGCCCCCCGAAACAAAATCCTGGCTACGTGCCTGGCCCTATGTGAACATGCCAGCTGTCATAATTAGCTAAATATTGAATTTTAAAATGAATTATATGTGTCCAGCCGCCTTAAAGGGTAATTGCAAAGAAAAAAAGTGTTTTTTTAAACAGCCTAATTGGGAAAAGCATGTCACAAAACAAATCTTCCGTGAAAAAACAAATTTTTCTAGCAATATTTACGCCGCAGGACGTAATTTAGTCGGGGTCACAACTTCTCCACATTTAAAACTCCCCGCTCTTTCGACGCGCGCGGAGTGGCTGCTATACGTCACTCTGTGACGTATAGTAGCCACTACGGGACGTATAATACCAGCTTTGTGGCGCGCGACTTAAAACGAACGAAATAGCCGCAAACTAAAATCAGTCTCGCGCAATAAATATTGCTGTAAAAATTTTTGTTTTTGGCGGAAAAATTGTTTTGTGACATGCTTGTCCCAATTAGGCTGTTTAAAAATACCTTTTTTTTTCTTTGCAGTTACCCTTTAAGGTTTACTCTAAACTTTCAGTTTGGTACTTAAATGTTTGTCTAGGATTACTTATTTGGTTTTTCCTCATATTTTCCAACCCACGAGACAATGACAGATCCTCGATCCAGCCCCTTAGCTAAAAGGTTTTGAGACCCCTGCTTTATACCTAATCGAGGGGATTTATAAATCTTCTTGCTATATGCAAATATTCTTTCTTAAATCGCGAATTTGAGAAAAGGAAAAAAAGACAATCATGAACGATGAACACAGGTTGTCAGAACATCTCAGCCTAACATAGCATAATCGCCACATTTTAATTTAAAAAAAAAACAAAAACATTCACAGTTTTTATTTTTTTGTTATTTTTTTAATATATATATATATATACACATTAGGCGGGCGTGCACCATCCCGCTTTGAATGTGTGCTCTCTTAAGCGTGCAACTGCAATATTTGTACTTTCTGAAATGTTGATCGCGGAAATGTTGATCGCATAGAGTGTGCTTCTTACCAAGCAACGGTGCACTGAGGAGAAGCAGCCCCCACGGAAGCGAACTCTGCAGGCGTTGCTGCTCCACAGTGCACTGGTGCTCGGTAAGAAGCGCACTCAGTGGGGCTAACCCTACCGCGATCGTCACTTTAAAAAATATTGATATTGCAGTTCATTTTGAAATAAATATCAAACAGCATATTACTTGAAACTACTATAGTATTTGTATATTCCCACAACCCTAGTAACTGGGTTTCCCTCACACGTGCCGATAAGCATTGTCCGTATATGGGCCTGCCATTAAAACCCGAGTACTTTGTCTTACTTGTGGGCTGTTTTTCCTAGGGAGCCTTCATGTGCGCTTTGCTAGGGTGATGCCACCCTTTGTAATACCACTCGCCGCCAAACCAGCAGCCATTTTGGTTCACGGCGATAATCCGTGGGGCTTATAACCCTCCCGGAAACAAGCACCTTATCTCACAAGTTCGTAGCAGCGTTGTGGAACCTACGGAGGGAGGATTAGCATTTTCGCCCCTCGGATGGGAGTACCGATGGACACAAAGGCCACTTTCCGGCGCACGGGGAAACAATGAGGAACAAAATGGCGGTGGAAGAGGGTGTGGGAAAGGGAAACAGGCAGTTGGCATCACTCCATGCGAGGCGCACATGAAGGCACTCTAGTTTTTCCCATCTACGATCCATCCCAAGCCTCACTCGGACATCCTTAATGCAGAATATGCCTTCGAGTCCCATGGCATAGTCGATTGTTCATACAAAACCCAAAATGAAAAAGAATTTTTAAAATTTTGGGACGGCTAACTGGGACGGTGACTGTGCCCTGCGTCGATTATGTATGGCCGCACGACTGTACCTATCGAAGGAGGCCACGTGGCCAGTCGGAAGTGATAGGGTTCCCGAACAAGCTGCCCGGCAGATAGACGATCGATATTGAACGAGCTGGTGCGTTTGGTCTCCTCCGGAGCAGCTGAGCCCGTTCCACCAGGGCTTGCCGCAGAGTGCCCGCGTCATCCTGAGCGAGGCAGACCTGCTGGCCCTGTCGGGGTCCCTGGAGGCGTCGACGCAGCTGGAGCTGCAGACGGCTGACCCTGGTGGCACGCAGGAGGTGCTCGGGGCGAGGTCGGTCCTCTCGCACAGACCCCTGGAAGGGTCGCCCGCCCGGGAAGACTCGGAGGTGGAGACGACCCTCTCCCTCTACACCCTCGAGACGGCCACCTCGGACATGACCAAGAAGATGGCGGTCAACGTGAGTTCTTTTTCTAAAGTCCACAAACCTGGCAGACTGCCATCCCCTAAAATGCTCCCACCGCCAGATAATGAAAAGGGAAATAAATCTATACTCCGTTCACTCGTAAAGCTGAGACTGCAGCCAATGCCACAAGTTTGAGAGCACGAGGTCGCTGCTATGAAACCTTCTTCAGCAGAACGAGTGCTAGCGCTTGAAATGCACCTCTCAAAGCCAGGAGCGCTGTCTAGCTCGCACTTGTAGCTTTGACTGCAGTCTGAACTTAAAAAAAAACCTGAAAAGAAAAAAACAAAAATTTTAAACAGTCTGGTTGGGACACGCGTGTCAAAAATTTATTTTACACAAAAATATTTTTTTAGAGCAATAGTGACGGTGGAAATTTATCTTAAATTCCGGGCGCAAAGTCCATGATGTCACAGAATGGCCATACACTCTTGCCACCTCAACAAGATAGTCATATGCACGCTCCACCTCAATGTGATGGCCAAGCCGATCCACCTCTCCTCCACGCTGCCGAAATACTAGAGAGAAAATAAGTGGAAAGGAGGTGACTACCAACTAAATCGCGTCTCGCGCCATCAATATTGCTCTAAAAATATTACTTTTTTTCCGTGAAGTTTGTTTTTTGACACACGTGTCCCAACCAGACTGCTTAAAAAAAAAAAAAAAAAAAATTATTTCAGGGTTTTTTAAGGGTGAATGGAGTAACCCACTAATCGACAGTACTGTCTTGCAGTTTCGTTTAATGTTTTGGAAAAGTGATTTATGTCAGTATTTTGTGAACGTACATGCAAAAGTAATGTCGGGGCACCTGGATTGACCGACATTTGTTGTCACCGCTTTTGCACCGACTCTTTGGGATAGTTGTGGCACTAGTATGCAGATTGATGCCCATGGCTAGGGTACCTCAAGATCCGTGTTTGCCAGCAGTTCATGTTTGCTCTGAGCCTTCATAGAAAGTGTGTCTGAAGGCACACTTTCAAAGTGTCTTCTCTTGGGATATATTTCCGAGGTATCTCGAAAATATACATCTTGAAATGCAGGACTCTTCTAGGACAATCCTTTATTACAAAAGCTGTAAACATTAAGAATAATATGAAGCAATCTCAAAGTTGCCTAGCTTCTGTTGGTTCAGAGGTTGAATTGAATACCATGAAATTCTGAATGAATGCCCACACACGGCTAAGATATAACGGGGAAAACTGTAAAGTGAGCGATCGTTCAGAGAAAGATAATGCAACGCTATACAAATTTTTTTTTTTTTTTTTCAATATCTTTATTGCGCAGAGGGCATTACAGAGGGGAGTGGACAAGAACAACACCAAAACAAGAACAATAAAAATAAAAAAAGCAAAGGCCAGCAATGCACTTCTTTGAGAAAGAAGAAAAATTCTGCCTAATATGTATTAGCAAAAATAATTAACTAATGCAGCTCTAAATAAATCAGTGGATGGTATGTTCACTAAAGATGCGGGAAGGTGGTTACACTCGGAGGACTTTCGAGGAATGAAGGGGTCAATATATGCTGAGGTTTTGCAGTGAGGTATGCCGACTTTAAAGGGATACTTCACCGAAATTTGAAAAATACCCGTCGTGTTTACAAACAGGCTTAATATGATCCACAATATCCGTAAATGACAATTGCACGTTTGTATTTTGAGTCTGATGGCTGTATTTTTCGTTATAAAGGGCCCACTGCTGACAAACGCTCGGGGAGCAGCCAGCGGAGAGCACATCACATCCGCCGCAGTCATGACATAGTTTGTCTCGGGACCTTACGTCCAAACGCAGCGGACGCTGCGAGCTATCCCAGCCAATCCTGCTCTGTGGATGTAGCCCGTGATACGCTTTCCGCGCGTCGCTGTGCCCCCTCTCCAAGGTCACGTGACATTCACACGGCCTTGGATAGGCCTTGATGGCTCGTAGCATCCGCTGAAAGCAGCCGAAGCACACCAGCTATCGGGCCACCGCAAGTACTAACCCCAAAGCTGTCTTTGTATGAATTTTGAGTGACGGGTTAATCTTCTGTAATCTTGTAGAGGGACAATAGCGACTTCTGGGACACACAAAAGAGATCGTCTTGGGGAGAGGGGAGTTCCTTCTTCAGCTCTTCTCTCGTCGTGGCCGGAGGCGAGACAGTTACGTTCACTACCTGTCAAGGTTCCTAGACAGGCATTACAAATGAGGCGTTAGCGACATCCACCAGGTGCTCTTTGCTAATCGTTTAATTCATTTTAAAATTTCTTTTCGTGTATTTTTCAACGAGAGATTGGTGTGTCTGATGTGATAATGCTCCATTGAACACGAATAGACCAAGAAATAAGGGCCGAAATTTCGTTGTAGTATCCCTTTAAAGTGATGATCAACGCTCGGAGAAATAAAAGATGGACTGAGAAATAGCCTTTCCTTCAGTGAGGCGTTAGAATGATAAATTTTGTTAAACAGGCATAGGTGTGATATTTTTCGACGTAGTGAAAGAAGAGGCAGAGATCGAGTGGTTTTCATTGATGAGACACTAGCCGTGCGATGGACGTTGCAGAAAATGAAACATAATGCACGATTTTGCATGGCTTCGATCGTATTCATGAGCGTTGTTTGACCGGGATCCCAGATTGCTGTGGCATACTCGAGCTTTGAGCGAACTAGAGCTTTGTATAAAAGTAGTTTTAAGGACATTGGTGCCGAAGAGAAGTTTCTTTTTAGACATCCAAGCATGGAATTAGTATTGGCGATGATGTGATCAGTATGAGCTTTTCATGACATGTTAGAAGTAATATTTACACCAAGATATTTATAAGAAGACACAAACTGCAGAGGAGTGTTACAAATTGAGTTTGACAGTGGGGACTTATTACTACAAGAGACATTCATAGCTTTACATTTGTTAGTATTAAGAGACATTTGCCAGACATTACACCAGTTGGATACCACGTATAGGTAGGTCACCTTGAAGAAGTGTTCTATCAGATTCATTAGTAATTTCACGGGAGATTACACAGTCATCGGCGAATAAACTAATGGATGATGATACACAGGTAAGTAGGTCATTAATATAAGTAAGAAATAAAAAAAATAAAAAATGATAAACACACCGGCACCTACTACGAACTCACATGGTGCAGGAACCGTTGTTGCAGTAAAATAAAGTGTGCTTATTCATCAAATACCGAACATGCACCCATGTCAGAATGAGCACCCACCTGCTACCTTTAAAACATTTGAAAAATTAGCACTGGACATATCAAGTACCTACCCTAGACTTTCGAGCCCACCTTCTTTCCGAGATGTTCCTCTGCGTAGGCCGCTTTTTCGAGCACACCGTTGCAAAGCTGTGAAGTCCACGCTATCACATGCCTCTTCTGCATGTTCGCTCTCGGACCTAATGAGCAGTCATCTCTTAGTTTTTCGTGATTTTCTTCATATTTTATTGGGGTGCTTTCTCGCTATTTTATGAAGCATGGCCAGCATATCCCACTAATCTAGGTTGTTTGGAACCCCAGCACATTATCTTTTAACCGATAGCATGGTGACTGGAGGAAATCCTGTTGGGTATTGCATGAATTTGATGGGGTTGGTGAAATTTAAACAGTTTTCTGCCATGGATATTTAGCCAGGAAATTGGGATGACTAATGTTTGTAGGGCTGGCATTCGTTCGGGGTTTTACAGCACACTGATATTCTAACCAGCATATTTGAAAAGTCAGAACATTCACTCGCATCTACTATGCTGTCACGAAGCAATTAATCGTCAACTGAAATTGCGGTCACCCGATTACCGTAACGCTTTTGTGGTGATCCATTTCTTAAAGCTATTTCAGAAATGCTATTTTTAGCTCTACTATAATTCAAAATGGTTGTCCCACCAAGCCCTAATTCGCAGAGACCCAACGTTTCGAGGCCTCCTCGGCTTCTTCATCGAGGAACACTATAGATGCAGATGTTCCTAAACTTTACTTTAAGAACTCCTGCATCATTGATGTTGAGACTATCCCTGACGAAGTCTTTTTTAGAAATTCTGGCACATTCAAACCATGCGAGAAAACATCAAGAAGTCCCTCTGCACTCTATCCGTCTATGTCAATGGGTGCTTGTTGTCCGTCAATCTTCTTTACTCTGTCCGTACTCTACTTGTACTTTCAAGAATGAACCCACTAGCCCAATCGTAAATGTTATGTCAACGTAACCGTAGAAGAAGAAAAGACAAGATCTGTTACACCTGGACAACCATAGCCATAGTCACCCCTGAAGAAGAGGCATAGGAGGCCTCGAAACGTTGGGTCCTTGGGACGTGGGGCTTCGTTGGACGTCCCTCTTTAATTACTGTTCCCCCAACCGGACAGATGGCTGTCAAATGTTCATATTCAAATATTTTTAGTACCGTACTCACAACGACAATGGCTCTCTTCCTGGCCTTGTAAGTAACAAGAAAGCCTTTTATGCCAGGACAGTGAGTTTACTCATATATTGAGCCCATTGTGCGTTCTTCTAAACAGATTCTGTTTCGAAATGTTCGACAGTGTTGCTGCCCAGTCAGCACCTTCGTCGGCTCCGTTGCAGGATGGCACGGTGATGCAGATGGTGCCCGTGAACAGCCTGCTGGACTCTCCCGAACTCCGGGTACAGGTGGACGAGAAGGGGGTCGAGTTCATCGTGGCCCACACGGAGCAGCTGTCCGAACAAAGCGTTGACGGGCAGCTCACCTCCGTGACAGCCACGACCCCACGGTCACGCAGGCGCGCCCAGCAGACGGGCTCGGAGAGCCCTTCCTCCCACAAGCGGGTCAGTGGTGGGGCTCTGCCAATAGCACCCAGAACACGAGGCCTGCTGTGCATGATGCCATCGTTAGTGGACCCCTGCCCAAAGCGGCAAGCACATTGAAGCTCAACGCATTAGTCTTGGCGTTACGCTCATTGGAAGACGCTGCGAGACACCAGTTAGGCGGCGCTGCGTGCGTCCACTAGCGATGACGTTTGGGAGGGAGAGGCATTGGCTCTGATCACTCCCTCGGGGAAATGAGAGCCAAATTTCTCCATTTCTGCTCTCTGTGTTTTCTAGATTGGAACGCAGTTTGCACAATTGAGTTATTGCCTCTCTTTCCTTTAGTTCTGTTAGAGTTGCAATGCTACTGTCAGACGTGCCACTAGTGGGATGGCAAGTGCTCATTCGGGCCAGCAACTTGTGCGGTAAAATCTGATGCCCGTCAGTATTTTGTTCGAGACCACTAATGTTTTGCGGGTGTTAAATGTGCTGCCCAGTGTACATCTCTCCATTCAGCGTTGCGAGGCTGTAAACATTGGGGACGTGTTTGTAATTGTCTGCTGCAGACATTCAGCTGTAGTCCTGCCAGCTTCTGGTGCAAAATGAGCTTAAGGCAGAATGGTGTGCATCGGTCAATGTGCCTTAAGTAGTGACCTGGTTGGTTTGAGGGTTAATTAGTACAAACCTACGAATCCCACTCCTCAAGTGCGGACGCAGTTTTGAATACCCCTTTATGTGACGCGGAGCTTCATTTCTTTGAAATTGCTCATTTCTGCTGTGGGCACCTTTTAGCTCGTAACGCTTCTTTGTGATGCTCTGGTTTCATGTCCAGCTCCTGAAGAGCCAGAAGTGTCCCTTCTGCTGCAAGGCGTTCAGCAAGAACTTTGACCTTCAGCAACACATTCGCTCTCACACGGGCGAGAAACCATTCCAGTGCGTCATCTGTGGACGAGGCTTTGCACAGAAATCAAATGTCAAGAAACACATGCAAACGCACAAGGTACCTCATCCTTTTGCGTTCTTGATCCTGCTTCTAAGTAGCTGATAAGAAAGATATTCGCCTCCATTACCTGCATTTGATATACAGTAGCGCCATTATACATTACGGTCACTTGTTGCCGACCGCTTTAATAGTTAGTGTTTACTGTAACGTCGGCCTCTTTTTTACATCTGCAGCCTGAAGTGCCCCTTGAGAGACAGCTGAATATTCATTTAGCTAACTTCAGTATACTTTCTATATTTGTTTTGGGGGATGTTTTGTGTCTCGGTGGGAGTTCACAGAATACCATTGTTACAAGAAGGGAAATCAGATGATATAACATTAAAAGACGCAAACATTGAAACAGTGGCATGAAAAGTGTGCCTCAAATAGAGAAGAGTGGTTTTAGGCAAAGGGAATTGAAAGAGCTTTGAATGGGCTCTTCGGATCTCGACACTGTCTGTCAGTTGTCCTGATGGGTGCCAGCGTAAGTTCAAAAGGGCTCACTTTCAACCAGGTGTGGCCTGATGGCCTTGCACACACGCTGCCTGCACCCATCTTGTCGGATGGTTCCCAATCCTCGGTTGATGAGCCTAACCCCAAAGAAGACGGACCAGGAACAGAAAAGGTGAGGGAAGATTTCCGTAGCGTTTCCACCTTTGATGCCAAGAACAACGTTCAGTTTTCAAAGGGTATGCCAGTTTTGTTTACCAAGTGTTAATATGAAACAAGACCTCATCAGCAGCTCCTGTTGCTTGTGGAGCACTCCCGTAACAATCCTTCTGTTTTAAAGGGATGGTGAACCGAACATTTCAGTGTCTATAATAAGCGGCGCACTATTTTTTTTGATGAGTCAGCAGCCCAAGCGTGAATGGGGGATATGATGACGTCACATTTCGTCGCGTGTGCTCGCGCACACCAGGGGCTGCTGACTCATCAAAAAGATATGTGCGCCGCTTATTATAGACACTGAAATGTTCGGTTCACCATCCGTGGGAATGTTGGTAGGCATACATTTCTATTTCCTTATCGTGAGAAACAGCGCGAAAAGCAGACGAGGACGAAGAAGAAACACACGGGACGAGCGCTGACTGTCAACTGAAATATTTTAATAGGAAAACACATGAAAACGACCATTCATCTTTGGCAGTACACCTTCTGTCTGCATATCATGAGACGATTCATAGCAGCGTGATGGCACGTGTTAAACGCGATAAAAAGTGACATGATGCTGTTTCTTACGATGAATTCCCACCAACTCGCCCAACTATCCATTCCTCTATTTCCTTACATAGATCGGGGCTCGCTGTTGCTGCTGTCACCGAGTAAAACCCTGCAACCTTCTTGTGTTGTCTTTAGGGGTGAATTTCGCTGATTGTGAGCAATTTTCACCGGCTTTGTCTGTTTAGCCGCAGGCTGGCGGTGGTGATGTGCTGCTTCTGGACAATAGCTACAGCTGCCCCTTCTGCACATTTGTGGGCAAGTCCTACTTTGAGCTCAAGAGCCACCTCAAGCACCATAAGCAGGAGAAGGTGAGAGGGCTGGAGCCATTCAACATTGTATAACCTTACTGCAGGATTCCTGCTATAGGAGAAATACTACGATGGATTTCGGAATATTGAGAGGCTCTCTCTGCACGCATCATTGGTTAGAGGTCTGCACAGGCCTGGGCCAGCCCGAAAGCCCAAACCCTGCCCGGCATGCAGGTCGGGCCGGGTTAGCACACATTGCTTTCGGGTTCGGGCCTGGCTTGTGCTGGTACCAAATTTTGTTCTCGGACCCCAGGTTAAGGCAATGGTGTGGTGGACTTCCTAAAATGTTAGGAATAAAATGTTAACGCCTTTATTGTTCGACTTTAACACATATCTCATTAAAATGTCGTAAAAAAAAAAAAAAAAGAAAACTAAAAGGAGAAAGTTGTTTTAGACTTTGAAAACCCACAAGAGGATAAACATACATATGTACCATAAAAGATCTGAGAAGCGCCCACCCCACTTACACTGAAAACTGGGTTTAATCTAGATATGGGCGCTTGTCCGGTCAAATCGGGTGTGCAGAATTCCCAAGTTTGGGAAATGTCAATAGTGGCCACTTGAACGATGTGGGTACTTCTGCGGTATTTTACGGTATATATAAAAAACATCGCAAACATGTCACGGGATCTTCGAAAGCCGGCAGTCTTTGCCCTGTATGCCTACACTCATTCTGTTCTCTGGCTTAAGCAGAAGGCTTAAAGGCCCGTTCACACTCTTGCAACCGAGTACGACTGAGAGACGAGACGTGTTAAAACCTCTTAAAATTTCTTAGGACGAGAGAACACACTGGCACGCTGGCGCCATCTATGCGGTGACCCTGGAACTGCATTTCACAAGGACGAAGGTTTTGCTGTATTTCCGAGGTCAAATGTGCATAATACCTAAAAGAAAGGCTCGTTTATAACGTTGACAAAAGTTTTTCGAGCCAAGAAAGAAAGGATAATGCGCGAGAGAAATAGAAAATATGCCGGACCGCCAAGTTTACACTGTTACCCAATAGGTGGCACCAGTGTGTCCTCTCGTTGTAAGAGGTTTCAAGGAACCCACTTTTAAGAGGTCGCAAGAGTGTTAATGGGCCTTAAAGGAAAGCTGAAGAGGTTCTTTAAAAAAAAAGAGTTATAGGTGAATTCTAGAGTATTTTTATCCTGTGAATTTGAATATCACGTTCATTTACTCGGAAGATGTAACTAAACGCAAGAAAACACGAAAAACCTCCGACCAGTCGTTACGTCATAAAAGAATCTTTCGGCCGCCAAGCATGTGTCGCTCGTTTGGGCAGCGTGTGTAATTGCAAGTTTGGCAGGTATATTCCCCCACTGACGCCAGTCGTGACGTCTTATTTTTTTTTACCTTTTTGAAAATAGCAAGAGTGCGCGTGCATAGCTTTGACAGCCGCTGAAGATGCACGAGAGTGGAGATTCCGAAAACTCCTTTTATGACGTAACACTCCGGGAAGGAGGGGCTTCGGCGGTACTTTGAAAAATGATTTTCTGCAGCCTCCGTGCACCAAATTGAAAAATAATCTCAATATTCATGATCCTGAAGGCCAAATGAAGAGGATTTAAAGGTTTTATTAAAATACAGAACCGCTTCAGCTTCATTTTAAAAAGCGTGACGTCTGTTGTAGCTGAGGTCGTTCAACATCCGTTCACAAAGCTGGTTTCCGAAATAGGGGGATCGTTTTGTCCCAAAGCCGGCGCCTGACGCACGCTATGACACGGCTGGTTTGGGCAAATCGGAAAAGGCTCTGGTGGAAAATGACAACTTCGGACTACATGCCCTGGTAATTGCTTTCTCGGCTCCCCTCTGAGAGATTTGTCTGGACAACATAGCGGAGAAAATAGACACCAGTGGCTGAAGCCTGCCAGCTCAAGGTCATAGTTTGCGAGGCGCATATGTGGTAGCGCATAAAAAAATACAACTGTCAACTCCTTTGCGCATCTTTTTTTTTTTTTTGCAACTTTTGGAGTCACGCTTGTTTCCCTGCTAAATGCTCCTAACAAGCCCCCCCCCCCCAGAAAAAAAAAAAAAAAAAAAAAAACTGGGCTTGGGAGGTATTTAGCATGAATGTTAGTATCTTGTGGAGTACCCTATTGAACTAACGACACAGATACCGTTCGTGGTGCGCAGATGTCGTTCCAATGTGAGTCACGCTGTATTTCATGTACATATTTGATCTTGATAGAAGCACATGCGGGAAGTTGGAAAGCTTACGTAATGGGTTTGGGCTTTAGACACGGCCTTCACAAATATGTAATTGCAGAGTGTAACGATGCTCCTTTGCTTTAGATTGCTTAATTAGCTATTGCATTGTATGCCGTAATATAGTTTGCTTTTCCCTCTCAAATATAGTAGTGCTAGTAAACAGAGTGTGGCAAAAGTGAAAAAGGCAAACCACCAGGAAATTATCTAGGTTCTTAAAATTTTGGTTAATTAATGCTATTAACCGCGCGTAAACTTTTTAATTCTAATGATTAAAAAAACATGTTGGGCTTTCTTATAAAACCTATGCAGAGCGCAAGTTCGTCTGCTTCTTGCACAGTGGTTGCGATAATGTCAGAATGCCAAGCTCTCATTAACTGATTGAAATAAAAAATAAAAAATAGTGGGTAGATTTTAAGGCATCTAGCATTGAGGTCTGCCCACTACAGTCAAACCCGTTTATAACGAACAGCGGGAAATGCTCGATCAGTTCGATATATACAATGAACTTCCTCGATGCGTTCGCTGTAAGGCGAGAGCTTTTTCTTTCTCATCTCTTCGCTTCCGCCTTGTAACCAAAGCTCTGGAAAGTTTTTCTGCATGCATGCACAGTTTTTTTTTTTAGCTTATCTACCCTTTCTGAATTGCTTCTTTCGTGGGCAACCGCTTTGGGATTGAAAAAGTTTTTTTGTACGGTGCGTGCATGCAGAGTGGTTTTTTTAGCTTTCTCCCCTTCTGAATCGCTTCTCTTCGCTCAATTTTGTTTACGGCTCGAGCTTTTGAGATTTTCTTTCTTTTCTACTTTTTCTGGGGGTAAGGGACAGACTAGAAGACGATTGTTTGCGCGTTTTTGGAAGCCTTCTTGGGGGGGAGAAGTTCGATATAGCCAATATGTTGTTCGTTAAAAAAGGTACTCTTCACATGCATGTTTACTTAAATTTTCCGTGAGTTCAGATATATGAGCAGATAATTCGCTGTATGTGGGTTCGTTCTAAAGCGGGTTTTACTGTATCCTTTCAATCTACCCGGCCGGGTCGGGCCTAGAAATTCCGCCCTGTGCAGTGCTCTACCACTGCCTACCCCATATGTGGACGAATATTGTGGAGTTCATGGGGTACTCATGTTAGCTCGCTAACTGCTGTGACCAGCAATCGTGACATTGGAGCTGTTCATAGGGTTGAGCAAGTGCCACACAGTACATTGGCGTATGTAGACTCGGCTACTCCAATTTTTGTAGCATCGGGTCTTATTTAGGTGCAAGTATCTCATGCTAAAATTGGTAAACCTCTCGGAAGCAGCCTTTCTAATGGGATTTGCGAGGTATTTCATTCTTGACTTCTCAGGTAGACAAGCCACATTCCAAGGTATGAATTGTCAGGCTGTTTATGGCAAAATGAGGTGAACAGGGCATTGATTTGAGCTTGTCCTTTGTAAAGTTGCCACTATAAAAGGCTGCGTATACGTGCAGGTGTTCAAGTGCATAGTGGGCAAGTGCGGGGAGATGTTCACGGATCTGGAGTCGTTCCTGGGACATGCCAAGAGCCATGAGAACAACATGATGTACCGCTGCCCGCACTGCCCCAAGACGCTGCCTTCCCTCTACGACCTCAACATCCACCAGCTGACCCACACGCTCTGTGTGACAAGCGACAACAGCAGCATCAGCGTCACCATCGGCTCCAATGGCTCCTCGGGCAGGAAGCCCCATGCCAGGTGGGGTTCACCAGCTCTGACGCTCTCTTGAGAAGTGATGCTTTGGAGGTTGCTGCTTTTGTGCGTACTGTTTCTAAGCTTCTATTCTGGACTGGGGTATCTCAGTTACCCCAGAGTGGGGCTCATTTTTTTAGAATTTAAGATATTTTCAGTGAAAAAAAAAAAAAGAAAGAAAATAAAGTTGGATATTTTGCATGATAATGTTGAGTCTTACCTATAGTGTAGAATTTATTTTTGGATAATTTTGTATATGCATTTCAGTTTAAACATACTACGTTGATGAGCTTATAGCAGCCACGTTAGATAGGTCCATGTTTTTTTTGTTTGTTTTTTTATCATATTTGTTTTTCTGCCTTTCGCGCCGAAACAAATGGCCTCCATTTATGGTATAATGGTGTTGAGAGTTCTTCAAAGAACCTTTGGAAAAAATATACTTTTTCACGGGGCACTCTGCTACAGTTGGCATTCAACTTGGCTATGGCCTCGAGCCCTCAGAAATAAAATGATGACTGTAGCTAATTGTTTCCATACGAATGAAAAGAAGAGGGCAGCTTCCCTGACCCAGATGTTTTGGCAGGATTCACCAGTGCAGCCACTGCCTGAACCGGTACGCAACACCCGAAGCCCTTGCACATCACCAGGCCACCTGCAGCCACAACTACCCGTGTCCCGTGTGCCAGAAGGTGTTCCCGTGCGAACGTTACCTGCGGCGCCACCTGCTGATCCACCGGTCATCGGCCCCACACGTGTGCTCGGTGTGCCAGAAGGGCTTCAAGACGGACCACTACCTTAAGGTGCATGCGGTGGTGCACTCAAAGAGAAGCCCTTCCTCTGCTCGCAGTGCGGGGCCACCTTCAACCGGCAGGACAAGCTCAAGCGCCACTACCTGGTGCACGAGACGGTGAAGCGCTACAAGTGCCCGTACGGGAGCCACCTGGGCTGCCAGAAGGAGTTCAGCCGGGCCGACAAGCTCAAGGCCCACCTGCTGACCCACAGCGGGGTGCGACCTTACGAATGCCACACGTGCGGGCGCAGCTTCACGCAGAAGCAGCGCCTCTGCGCGAGCACGAGCGCTTACACACGGACGTGCGGTCGTTTTTCTGCTCCACCTGCCAGCAGGGCTTCGTGGGGCGCAAGGCGTTGGAGGAGCACGCGTGCCCCGGAAGGAAGCCTAAGCGGCAGTCGGCACTTCCGGTCAAGGCGGCGGCGCTTCAACGGTGGCCGTCCGGCGATCCTTCGTCAGCAGCGGCTCGCCAGGGCGCGGCTGGTGGCGCAGGACGAGTGTCCCCCCGAGGCCCAGCCCGATGTGCCCACGGCCCACATTGAGATCATTTCTGCCACGGGGGACTTGGATGCGGCACTGGCGCAGGCCTACCAGCCAATCGACCAGACGGGTGTGGACGCGGATCCTGGTGGTGCGCCCCTCTTCTTTAGGGCACTCGAAGGGCATTACGACGACACTGCAGATAAGCAGTCGGATTGGGCTATCAAGGACGGGACGACAGAGCATCCAGTGATGGTGTAGACACTGCGGACGAGGAAAGTCCCACATGCGTTCGCGGCTCGTTGGCGCCTCTCGAAACTTTTGGTTCGTGCGGGATTGTGCTACGAGAGAACTTTTTTAGGGACAAACTGAACCGACCCAAGGGCTAGCGTAAAAATTGTGCGGGTGGATTTGTTGGGTTTTTTTTCGTCGCCATTTTTCGTAATAATGCTGTGGTGCCTGGCACGTGTCTCCAACTGATGTATTTAGTGTCCTGTGCACAGTTGCAAGCGGGGCATCTGGTCGCCGCCATAGATCTGCTCAGAGGAGCAAGCACGTGCCATTGCGGGCCTGCTAAAGCTACCTTCACGAGCACGCTGCACGTGCTTGCACGCACTTGGCACCGGTCGAGAAGCTACGGTTGCCATTGTGCATTCCGTCCATGGATCGAAAGTGGTCCCGAAGTGACGAAAACATTTAAGTCGCAGGATTCGGCATGTCGTGCGGTTGGATATCGCGATCCTGGCTGTTAGTGATACGAGTTCCAGCAAATAATACGAGCAACCACGAGATTTGTTGTGGCCTCTCAGCTAGGGGCTGCTGAGGTGGGCTGTCAATCTGGAGAGCGACCTACAGCAGTACAGCTGTCTGCTGCGTTCACCTTCGCTGCTGTGCCATCGCCAGGAAAGCAACAGGATGACGCAGGTGTAACGTTGTCGGGCGGCAATCGAGGGACCAGAAATGAGGACACAAACACAGCAGTCGAAAACACCTTCCAGGCTCCACATTGCAAGCAAGTCTAGACATCACTTGCAGTAGAATGGTACTCGGGTGGATGGGGGCTCCAAGACTTCAAAAGACCGTGGCACGGTATGCACGTCTCTTTGCGTGTGCCAAAGTTTTGTTTTGGAATAGCTGGAACACTTGCCAGCAAATTATGAGCGGCTTTGACCGGTGGCTTGTGTAACGACGCAGTCCAAACGTAGGTTGGAACCCAGGAGAGGGCGGCATACCCCGCTGAATACTTGCGTGGTAAGGCTTTTGGCGGCTTTCAGCACCACATGAATTTGCAGTTTTTTGTCGAGGATGACTTATAAATGTACTCGTGACGTGTGAGGCACCCAAACGCTTGATATGGCAAGTGTTGAGCATCGTTGCAACTAGAGATGCTGCAAACTCTTTTCGAACCTGAGGTTCGAAGATTGGGCTGAGGGGTTCGAAGCGTTTCAAACATTTTATGTTAAGAAATTCAACAATTTTTAAACTTTCAAACTTTTTATGCCAAGAAATTCGGTTATTTTCGAACATTTGAATTTGTTGCGATAAGAGATTCAACAGTTTTCGAACTTTGAAACTTAACCACATTAAGAAATTCAACAATTTTCTAACTTCCGAATCTGTGAAGTTAAAAAATTTGACAAACTTCGAACTTCTGAACAAACGTTCGAGAAAGTTCAAACAACTTTACCCTCAAAGGTTTAGACTGTGGAGTGGGATGAAAACTGCGCTGAAGCTTCAGTTAGCCGATCTTAAGTGGTGCCACCGACGACTCGCTTTGGGATGGCTTCGGCGCCCCAAAGCGAGATATTTTCCTCCGGCTTTTGCACACGGAGCATCTTCCGTAAAAACTCCGTAAGCTGTCCCGAGGCAATGTGTGGGCCAACGAATCCCTAGTCTGCAGGTTTAAAATTCAACCGCAGCACTTCTTTGGAGTGTCGTTCATAACCTTAGTTGTTTCTGAACTACCCCGATTTCCTTGTGTAAGCAGCTGGTCAGAGTAAGGTGCGCACAAAGAGCAACTCCGATGCGCGACAATGAATGCTGTATTAGCGCTTTCTCCATTATCATTTATTAAATAAAGTAGCCAACTGCATTTACGAGTGGCTAACATCTTCACTCGTGGAATAAAGGTGCGAGAAACTGGGAATGTGGAGAGCCTGATTACGCCACGACCAGTCGTGACCTAATCAGCCTTATTTTCGAAGGACCACGGTTTAGTCTGGTTTTGAGCTCCTCAACCTTGAACTGTCTTGGGCGCTGTACCTGTGTCCTTGTGTCCAGTGTTTTTTTTTCAATCCCGTGGTATATCCCACAGGAAGTAAACACCCAGAAAAAAAAAACTATCGGGGTAGCCTTGGTGCATGTTATATTTTGTTTCATGCCAGCATCGCATATAGATGGTGTTCGATCGGATTGTTGCTAGCTTATGGATGTAGGAAGGACATGTAAACGGACTGCCTCAATGGTTTTTGCTGGGCTGTTCACCCATTTCAACGCTTATTTTGTGAGTCATGATAAATAATGAGTAGCACTGTGAGTACGACAGACTGAAGGAAGAAGCCTTCAGGACATAAAATTAATCTGCTACATTTTTAGTGAAATAAGTCGCACATGTCGCTGTTCTTCTAAATGAATCCGCAAAATCTTTATTCTAAACTGCGGAATTCAATCTCCGTCCGTGAATTGAAGACTGAATTTTTCAAACTTTTCCCTTTCAGACTTGATTTTCGTATAAATTCTAAATATTTGAAGTTTTTTCACTTGATTTTCAAGGAAATTCTAGATCCTCAAATTTTTCGAGGTAGTTCTGTAAAGAAATTCGAAATCCTTGAACCCAAATTTTCAGAAACCTCGACATCATCTAAACTTACGAACTCGAACCTCATTAAGGTTGGAAATTCTCAGCAAGTTTGCGACATCCCTAGTTGCAACGGTCTTACCCATCTCCTTTCTTTTTCTGACTGCACGCTTGGTGCTGCATTACGTTGGACCCGCTGTGTGAATTGGTGGCTAGTATCCTCCAAGAAAATGTTCAGCTTGTGCTTCTCAGGTGTGACCAGTGACTGTGATCATGATCTTCTGTTTTCTGCTTTTTTAGAACATAATTTATCCCTGTGCCAGTCTTTTTTTTTTACTTTTAATAAATTTTCCTGAACTTGCTGGCAAAATGCAGTGTTCCCCGACCCTTTAGCAGTGGCAGTCAGTTCATCGAACGACGTTTCATCGACATGCGATGTTTCATCAACAGCTCAAATTAGCTTTGCAGGAGGGTTAGCATTTTTAAATGAGCCACCGCAGACTGTTGCAGCGAAGCGGCGTAAACGCAGCAGGGGGGGGGGGGTTTACGTGCACTCCAGTGATACATGCGTCACGAAATGTCCATACAGCGTGCAATTCGCGTAATGAGTGTCGACGAAACGATCGTGTCGACGAAACGTGTGTCCATGAAAAGTTTTCCACAAAACGATATTCCACGAAACAAGTTTCGATGAAATGATAGGGACCCAAACTTTAGGCTTATAATCGTGGAAGCGGTAAATACTGAGTAGACACAAGATGCCGCATAGAATGGTATCTTGACAAAGTTTAGTTTCTGTTTTAAGCTGCAAACCTGGGTGTACAGTGATCTGTGGTGAGATGAAAGAGGACTAAACCAAGTAAAAAGGTAAACACTTCATTAGATGCCCAAATATAAAAACACTCTCGGAAACCATTTCCTTCTGTATGGATTTAATTTCTGTGATGACTTTTTCACACTGTCCTCGTTTATCTGCTTTCATGTGGCCTCTCTCAATTTTGCATTTAAATTAGTTCGATAGTGATGGGTGCAAAAGGCAAAGAAACAATGGAGCATGTGAATTGCAGACATGGGCGTACCAACCGGGAAGGCAAGGGGGCCTTGCCCCCCAGTTCTCAGAGTGGGGGGCCAAGGCATGTGTTTTGCCCCTCCCGAAACAGCCGCCACTGGACAGGGCAATCACTGGCCGGCGACGCCCAAGGGATACCAAGGGCACCGTCCCCGGCCCTGGGAGGCGGTGTCTGTTTTGACCCCGCACTCAAAAATAAATTGGTTCGCCACTGATTGCAGATGATGATGGCGTCATCAGAGGAACAAGCTTTCGCACCAACGAGGAACGAAAGCTCATTCCTCATTCCTTCTCAATCCTGGATTGAGTTCCCTTTACAAGTTCCAGTGGTTCGAAAGGAATGTGTTCCTGTTACGTTTCAAAGATTATTTGAAATATTGTGCGGGATAATCCGTAAATAGTGGGGGGGGGGGGGGGGTGCGGGGGGTCGTCCGGATGTCCTGACCCCCTCTTGAATTCTGCATGTGTAAAAATTATAAAATGGGCGGGGGTGTAACATTGCGATACCCAGGGCGGTGCAGGCTAGGGAGGACGTGTTAAACGCCATATGTAGGTGCCCTCTCCCGTCGCCAAATCGGGACGGGGGTAGACATCGATACGTCTGACTCAACACCCTTCCACCCTCTAGAAATACCTGCATCCGCCCCTTTCCGTAGATAGAAAGCAAGTGAAAATATCCACATCGAGCTTCGTTTTGAGTCGTGCAAAATGTTATCGTGACGATCACGTGTGTTTCAGTTTTTCTGTTTTCGATGGTCTCTCCCACACTTCCCCATCCTTTTAGTAGACCCCACGCCAGAGAGAGCTTCGCTTTGCTAACGGGAGCTCGTGCCATCACTTCGACGCATGGGTTGAGCACGCGCCCACTGCGTTGGGCCAGTTGGCCTCTGTCCTTATCGTACGATATAGGAAATCCTAAATGCATAAAACTGCAAATAAGAAAAAAAAGTTCTTTTTTTTAGGGACATTTTGGTTCAGGAAGGGAACGTTGTTTCGTGCAACATTAGGCATCATGCGGCTCATGCCTTCTATTTTTTAATTGTAAAATAAAAAAAAAGGAAGAAAAAAAAAACAGCCGGGCTCGTCCGGGATTTGAACCCGGGACCTCTCGCACCCTAAGCGAGAATCATACCCCTAGACCAACGAGCCCGCCCTCTGCAAAACGCCGCCAGACCGGCGAAACTTGCTTTCGACGAGTTATGCCTTTTTCCTGCGGCACTCGCTTTCGTAAAAATTTCCACGTGTTCTCAAGGGCAAGTAACACGGCTCACACAGGATCTTAAAGAACGTCTTCGGCGAATGACGACGAACGAGTAGAATACGCGTCTTCAGCACGCTGCCGCCGGCCTCTCTAACGCTAACAAAAAAGAAAAAAAAAAAGCGGCATGCAAGATGGCTTTTTGGTGGCCGCACTCGCGCTGCAGCGAACAAGCGGGGATGCGCGATCCAGCAATTGTCAGATCGATGCCACTGTTAACAGTATTACTTTTTATGCAAGCATTCGTACAATATATCAATATGTCAAAGGAGCTTTCGAAGAACACTCCTTGGATATACTATATCAGAGGCACAATCTACAAACTCCATGGAAAAATGGAAGAGCGACAGTACTTCAAAAAGCCACCAATAGACAGCGAAACCATCGTCGAAGTCCTCTGGAGAGCCTAGATTGAAGAGAGGGTCCATCGCAAGCCGCGTTTGCAATTTAATGGCGGACTCCTCCGACGGGGATTGGTCGCAAGTGCGCATGCGCTGCGTTGTCGCGTGGCAAGGAGAGAAAGCAGGTGGAAAGACGGAGACGTCAACCAACGCTTTTGCTGCCTCCTTGCAGCTCGCATTGCAAACACGGCTCAGAAACCTCGTGACCCCAATCGAGAGCAGTTGGACACTCTGTAATACAGGCTCCTTTAAGTCCGCTAGAGAGCCTAGATTTAAGAGAGGGTACCGTTCGCAATTTAAAAGCGGCCTACTCCTGCGCAGATTGGTCGCCTGTGCGCCTGCGTTGCATTGTCGCAGGCTGAGGAGGAAAGCGGGCAGAGAGACGGAACACGCTTGCGCAGGGGCGGATTTGGGGGGGTCGGACGTCCTGACCCCTCTTGATTTCTGCATGTGTAAATTTAGGCGTGAAACGAGGAGGGGAGGGGTTCCGAACATGTGTACGCTGACCAACACCTGACCCCCCCCCCCTCAGGAAATTCCTGCATCCGCCCTGCGCTTGCGTTCGCTTGACTCCACCTTCACTGACTGCGGTCGGCAGTTGAAACTCTGAATCGGGCTCTCGAAAGCAGGGGCCCGCGTTCGAAATGGGCGCGCTCAGTGAGTGCCTACCAAAACCAGTGCAACTACTCTTAAACTGTTACATAAATATTGCTTCGAAGACGTCATTTTCGTATGCATCCTTCATTCACTAACTCTAGAGCCAGCATGAGCACAGGGTGCAATCATATTTTTACGTCGCGTCACGAAATCACCGTCGCACAGAAACTGCCGCGAACAAAGGCGAAAACACCTTTCCAGCGCTTGTCACCCACGGTGGTATAAATGCATAGTCATTTGTCTGTGGACGAATGCGTGGCTCCTGATATTCCGTAGGGAAACGGTCCCGGACAAAATGACCCCATTCAAAATGGTCCCCGTTTAATATTGGACAGCTTGCGCCACTTTTACAATGTGTAGTAAATTGCAACTCTGAAGATTTATTCAACGTTCAACCTATATATATATATATACTGTATATCTGATATATTTCAGATTTTTGTGATTATGTTTTGAGCCGTTCTCTCCAAGGGCCCCCCCCCCCACCCACACATACACAACGAAGTCGACCCCCTCCCCCCTTCTCGGAGGGCAATTAATTTGACATGGGTGGACCCGCGGGTGCACAAGAAAGAATAGGATATCCTTACAAATCCCTCCCCCCCCCCCCCCTCCCCAAAACGGTGGGCTCGGTGGCCGAGTGAGCTAGCGCACACCAGCTCGGAGCACGTAGCGCGAAAGCTCGCGCTGCAGAGCCAGGGATCCTGGGTTCAGTCCCCAGTGTTGGGAAGTACTTTAAGTACATTGTATTTAAAGTACTACCTTCAAGTAGGTTTAGGAAACTTGTACTTCACTTGAAGTCCTGAGTATGTACTTGTACTTTACTTAAAGTATTTTTTCTGTTACTTTCCGAGGAAAGTACAACTCCCGACTTCAAAGTACGTTCCCCAAATTTGGTTTTCTCAAATTTGTATCACGAAATGATGCTTTGTCAACTCCGAAGAAATACTGGGAGGGATATTCTGCTCTCACCAGAAACGTGAGCAGACGGCGCATCGCTCCGTTTGATCTGGGGGCGGCTTTCCGTAGCTTTTTGAACTATCGCTACTTCTCGGTCGGTCAGCGCAAGCGAGGAGATTTAAAATATTAGGAGAGCAAAATTAATCATAATGTAGCACCTCAAATTGTGGTGCGGAAAAATTAAATCTTCAAGTCGAAGTAAAAAAACAACAGAGGAGAACGTCACAATGTTTTGAGACATTCTCTTTTGTCTTTTCCTTCTATTTGAAAGTTCCTTAATTTTTTCGCACCCCGATCTCATCTGTCAGTTCGCTCGCACACTCAATGTTTTTTTTTTTTTTTTTTTTTCATTAAGGAGCGGACACTCTTCCATGAGAGGGTTGCTTGCGGAAGCTACGGGGCTGACATCCCCCTTGGGTGCAACAATCCAGTGCAAGGGGCGCAAATTTAGAAGAGGGACTTCTGAATTTGACTGCATTCCTGAAAATAACTACTCTGTGGCCACTTGACTTTATCAAATATTCGCCGCTGCTTTTGAAAATAGGTCATGCACCCCTGATTACCCCTGGGCAACGCAAGGGCATCATGAAAGATTGTGTTAAAATACTTGTACTTCACTTTAAAAGTACATTGTATTTATAGTACTTTACTTCAAGTACGTTGCACCCAGTGTACTTAATACTTTACTTAAAGTACATCACGTCTCATTTACTTTGTACTTCACTTGAAGTACCTTTTAGATGTACTTTACCCAACACTGTCAATCCCCCACCCCTGCCCGTTTCGATCTGGATGAGCATCGTACGGGCGTGCGGTCGTGTATCACCACTGCGTGATGTATCGTTAAAGATCCCAGCTAGCGGTTGTACTGCACTGGCTAAATTTCTCATATACAGCTGGGAGACTCGTCGCCTGTTGAGGCAGACCTATTTTCAAAAAGGTCCAAAAAATACGTCACGAACTGGTGTCTATGCCCATGCGAGCGACACGCGCTTGGCGGCCGAAACATCTGGGTCTGACGCACCGACTGGTCGGAGGTTTTTCGAGTTTTCTCGCGTTTATTTACATCTTGGGGGAAAACGAACGTGATATTTAGATTCACGGGATAAATATACTCTAGAATTCACCTAACTTGTTATTTCTTCTTCTTTTTTTTTTTTTTTTTTCAAGAACCTCACAGAACAAGGCTGGACGGATAGGCTGGACGGTTTAAACCCAAAAACATCACTGATACAGCGATATCTCGAACGGATCGCCGTATTTTTTTTGAAAAGAGGTGCGCGATTGAACACGGCCGACGTGGCCGATGAGACGTCACGTCACGATTCTCATTTCCTCTCCTCCTCGCTACGTCCCGTCGAGCCGCTTATGGTCAAAACATCCAACGGGTCATGACATCCAACGAGTCGAAACATCCATTAGGTCACGTGACACAAGAGTCAAAACCTCCAAACTCGTCAAGACATCCATCGGAGTCGAAACATCCATAGAGTCAAAACGTACATCGAGTCAGAATATTCATCCGAGTCAGAACATCCATAGAGTCAAAACGTCCATCAACCAAAATATTACATTTCTAGATTGTTTTTTTTTCTTGTAGTCGACTACTATATCTAAAAGAATTAAAAATGGTGGAGAAGATGGTGGCGAAAAAGGAGTAGCGGCAGGAGAGGGTGTCGAACACGCGACCTGCGACGGCAGGCGAAAATACTAGTTCCTGCCACTGCGGCTTCTACGCTTCGTAACTCGAGAACATAAAATCTGGGCAACGTGCGGTTATCGCCCCCTTCATTTGAGTAATGACCCCGAAACATATGCTTTTTTCGTCAAAATAAAAAAATTAGACCCTTTTAGCTTGCCCAATTTGAGATGAAACCTCCCATATACGTATATATATATATATATATATATATATATATATATATATATATATATATATATATATATATAAACTCTGTGAATACTGATGTGACGCTCTACTTTGCAGTAAATTAAAAACAAGGTGATATTTTGACGACTTGCGTTCATTAGGTGCGGCTAGGCTGCATAATAACAATAGGCACTGCAGGTTTAATTTGTATGGAGAGACGCTCGCTGATGGTTACCACCTTTATATACCTCCAACTGTTTGAGGGTAGTCAATGAAGTTTCCCGTACGAAAATGTCAGATACAGGCCGGAATGAAAAATGCCGGTTCCGCCTGGACTCAAAATTGGGGCACCAGCTTGTATCCAGCCTCGAACTGCGCAGTTCCAGGCTGGTGCACCAATTTCAGACCCAGGCGGTGCACCGCCGGAATTCCCGCTGTGCTCACTACTGGACTCTACAAAAGAATTTCGTGCTATGCCGTTAGCCGTTACAACCGAGAGATTGTCGCGATTTCAGACCCAGGCGGACTGGGCCTGAAATCGGGCGGCTTTCCCCCTAAAAAAACTGTTCTGGCTACGGGTCTAGAAATATTTACTGACAAATCCGGCACAGGAAGGACTGACAAAAAGTATTAATCAGTGAGTATCAGGGTAGTTATTTTGAGAAAAAAATCGCTAACACGGCACATTGCGCAATAACGCTCTGGATTAAAGAATATTTTTCTCCGTATCTATAAAAGCTAAGGTCTTCAAACTTTGCCAGTGTGTTGCCCTGTATATAGTTCATCTTTGCGTGAAATATTGTTGTCCTGGTTATCGGGAGAAATTTACAAGAATTGCTCACACAGGGGCATTTAACTACGATTGCATTATCTTGAAAATCATTTAAAAATAAATGACAGAACTATCTATGAGACTGTTTACATAATTCACCTGAT
Organism: Ixodes ricinus; assembly: GCA_037355805.1. Lineage (NCBI taxonomy): Eukaryota > Metazoa > Arthropoda > Arachnida > Ixodida > Ixodidae > Ixodes > Ixodes ricinus. Next base: position 61,316 of record JAZHYW010045330.1, on the reverse strand, counting down.
CATAATCATCTTCATTGACAATTTTCACCTCATATTCCTACCCCACTGCTATGTCTTTCCTTCCCCCTCTCCCTATCCCCGGTGCAGAGTAGCAAACTAGAACTGACGTTCGAGTTAAAATCTCTGCCTTTCCTTCATAAAGCACTACTACTCTTCCTCATTAAAAAAAAGGGCCATCTTTAATATTCTTTAAACTCTCTGAAATTAACGTTCATAATATGTATACAGAGTCTGCAAAAACATTTTACAATATTTGTGTGGCTTCTAAGTTATAAAGCGAGAAATAGGGCCAAACTGACGCTAACGCGGTTGCCATAAATGGGGCGTGCACATACCCGTTCTTCACAATTTCATTATTATTAATAAGCGTAAAAATGCTACGGGGTGGTCAGAAAAAGACAAATTGACAGCACAGAGGTAGACGGTATTTTTGAAGAGAAAATTCCTAATACATTTTCGTACAACCGACACAAAAATGCCCATGGGCCAGAGCGATCGAGGTGCGCCACCCTGTATTATGCTTCGCGGTGCCTGTTTCAACAGCCGGCGTATAGCGTTTCCGCCTCCGCGACGTAAAGGAAGCAACCCGAGCGACTTTGCAAACAGATCAGCCTACAACCTTGGCGGTAACATGATATCGGAGGTAGGACACGGCAGAACCTGAACCTGCGCCGCCTGTGAGCGCCAATAGATCCGCCGCCGTGGAGGGCCGCACAATACGTAGAAAGTAAAAGATACATTTAAAAAATTTCCATTGCCTGAGATTGTTTGTATTGGGTGTTTTCAGATAGGATCAAACGACCATGTCCGGTCGACTTTTTTGTTTTTTTACCGAAAATATATATTCAAACTTTTTTTGCTGAAAATAAAATTTCTAATGAGAAAACAAAATCACATAGTCGCTGTCGGTATACGCGCTCGTTTTTGCGACTTGCGTGAAACCGTCCTTTTGGATATTTATAAAACAAAAACTGTTGTCCTCTTAGGTTTAATATTTTTTTTTGTGCAGAGACTCTACATAAAATAAAAGGAGGTGAACATGCATTATCGATTACGAAGCAATTCAGAGCTTTATAAATTCAGATCTTAAAAGACTGGAAATTTAAAATTTTTAGAATGATTTAAACTCGTCTGTTCTATATTCGCATAAATTTCCATTGAAATTGAAAACGATAACCTTTCTAAAAAAAATACACTGAAAAGTAGCCAGGCTACCGATTTTGCAATAATTGGAAAATCAGTTTAAAATGAAGGCCATCGTACTTTTTCTTCTACTTTTCACAGATCAAGGCTCATAATCTGTCCTATCAGGCCCTTCAAAAATGCCCTGCAATATTTTTTATTGTTTTATTTTACAGGGTTCTAAATACTTATACAGAATTGCCGTAACTGGAGTAGAGAAAGATAGGACGTTGCCGATGTCAAACAAGGGCAAGCAAGGAGTCGAAAAATCTAGGAAATCTGTGAAGAGAAAGCACTGTGACAGGAGTTCGTGAAAAATAAGAATTTATACAAAAGATTACAGGTGAGTTTGATGCACAAGTCAACAATTTATATACAGATTTCTCGGATCAGTGAATTTCGGAGCCTACCCTTCGTGGGGACTCGGGAGGCTGGGCTGCTGACGACCAGGTTTAAATAGTGATAAGAAATAACACATGTTTAAAGTGGTACAATTGAAACTTGTTTAATTAATCAAGATCCAGTGCGCACATTCGGAGCTTGTCGCGTGAATTCTTTCTGCCGGACGCTGACTTGAGTTGGTCACGGCGCTCTCCTGGCACTCCGAGGAGGAACATTTTTTTACCGTTTTGCTTGTAGCGATCGCTGTTCGTTTCTTCTCAGTGGCACCGCAAGCTCGCGACCTCGATCTGCTTTTCGCAGCCATAGGACACAATACTTTTAAAGATATATATTTTCTGTGTCTACTGCTCTTGCTAAAACAGCTGTGGTTGCGAAGTGTCGGACCGCGTACACTGCCACAAGTGACAGGACTGAATTCCACGCACAACGGAAACAGAGTCCAAGTCCTTTGCTTTCATGTCCCTGAAAGCTTTGACGTCAGCTTTAGGGAGGTGGATTAGTTTCACGTTCGGCAGTTTAGTGTTCAGAGGGGCAACCATCTTTGACGCCGACTTGATCACCGACGGTAGGCCGTCGGAGGCTGTACAACGTTGCCTGGTGCTTGACACGACCCCCGATTCAATCACAGGCACTCTTAATTGTGCCATGTCAAGTTGCGGAAAAACTACACCTCGCTGACGTCTACTTGTGGCTCTGCAGCTCGTGTAGTTGGTACTTGTTCTTTTATTTATTTATTTATTTCAATACCCTCAGGGCCCAGGGGCATTACAGAGGGGGTGGACATAAAATATTGGCTCTGCATAGAATTCAAACAACAAGGCAACTTGGTTATAAATGTTAGTTCGGCATAACCCTAGCAAAAGTGAGTAGTTAGAGCTTTTCTAAATAAATCTATTGATGGAATAGTTACTAATGATGCGGGAAGGTGGTTCCATTCAGATGACGTTCCAGGGATGAAAGAGTTGATGTAAGTTGAAGTTTCGCAATGAGGCATGCAACTTTACGTTTGTGATCAATGCGGGAGAAATGCAGGAGGGGCTAATGAATAGTTCGTTTTTCAGTGAAGCGCTAGAATGATCGATTCCTTTATGTATACTTATAGACGAGATATTTTCCGACGTGAGGAAAGAAGAGGCAGGGCTAGGCTGGTTTTCATTGATGAGACACTTTGCGGTGCGATGATAGTTGCAGATTATGAATCGTGCGGCGCGATTTTGCAGGGCTTCGATGTTTGTTATAAGCGTTGAGTGACCTGGATCCCAGAATGCTGCGCATATTCCAACTTTGAACGTATTAAAGTATTATACAAGAGAAGTTTTAGGGACATAGGGGTTAAGGAAATGTTTATATATCCGAGCATTGAATTAGCGTTAGCGATTATATGATCAGAATGAGTTTTCCATGATAGGTTAGATGTGACGGGAACACCGAGATACTTGGAAGAGGTTACAAATGCCAGCTGAATATTACATATTGAGCATGGTGATGGTGATGTGTTACGACAAGACACCCTCATTGTTTTACATTTGTTAGTATTCAGAGTCATTTGCCATAAGTTGCACCATTCCGATACCGCGGATAAATCAGTGACTTAAAGCGGCTTGCTGCACCATCACTTACGTAGGTCACATGAGCATACCCAAATTAGATTTCACGATTCTCCAAACCGTTGTCTTATAAATTAAGTTACAGACAATCTCATTCAACGCAATTTTTTCCTTTATTAATGTACTTATTTCCTAAACGTTGTGCGGCCCTCCACGGCGGCGGATCTATTGGCGCTCACAGGCGGCGCAGGTTCAGGTTCTGCCGCGCTTTACCTCCTACATCGATCATGTTACCGCCAAGATTGTAGGCTGATCTGTTTGCAAAGTCGCTCCGGTTGCTTCCTTTACGTCGCGTAGACGGAGACACTATACGCCGGCTGTTGAAACAGGCACCGCGAAGCATGTTACAGGGTGGCTCACCTCGATCGCTCCGACCCATGGGCTTTTTTGGGTCGGTTGTACGAAAATATATTAGGAATTTTCCTTTCAAAACTACCGTCCACCTCTGTGCTGTCAATTTGTTATTTCCTTACCACCCCGTAGCATTTTTACGCTTTTTAATAATAATGAAATTGTGAAGAACGGGTATGTGCACGCTCCATCCTGGCAACCGCGTTAGCGTCAATTTGGCCATATTTCTCGCTTTATAACTTTAAGGCAACAGAAATATTGCATTATGTTTTTGCAGACTCTGTTAGCACATATTATAAACGTCAATTTCAGACAGTTTAAAGAATATTAAAGATGGCCTATTTCTAAATGATTTTCAAAGTAATGCATTTTTAGTTAAATGCCCCTGTGTGAGCAATTCTTGTAAATTTCTACCGCTAACCAGGACAACAATATTTCACGCAAAGATGAACTATATACAGGGCAACACACTGGCAAAGTTTGAAGACCTTAGCTTTTATAGATACGGAGAAAAATATTCTTTAATCCAGAGCGTTATTGCGCAATGTGCCATGTTTGCGATTTTTTCCTCAAAATAACTACCCTAATACTCAGTGATTAATACTTTCTTATCAATCCTTCCTATGCCTAATTTTTCAGTGAATATTTTAAGACTCGTAGCCAGAACAGTTTTTTTGGGGAAGCCGCCCGAAATGTCAACATCGCGCGATACGCAAAACGCTGCACGTGACTGAGACGGTGCTTACAAATGTTTTTCGCGAAGACAAATTTTTTTTCCGTAGGCAAGGATTGGTTTTATTCTTCTGGGCATAAAGCCAGCAAAATTTTTCTTTTTCATCAAAATTAAAAATGGTCACCGGACATGGTTGTTCGATCTTATCTGAAAACGCCCATCTGGTAAATATAAAACTACGAGCTCGGGATTCTTGCCTTCAAAAACATATCACCATTAAAAGGCAAGTATTTGTTCAGAGTGTTGTAATAAAAATCGTCAGGAAAGCAAGAACTGTCAAATTAACTAATGTGTTCTTTTTTTCTTTTTTTTTTTAAAGATTCATGTTGAGCTTGGTTAATTCCTGGGTGAATTGAGCAACGTACGGGAACGACAGAGTACTTGCTCTCTTGTTCCAATAAAAATGCAAGCAAGCTGGCGGGGTGGTGTCATTTTATTTATTGTTATCACATGAGATCAGGCCTCAAAGTAGTCATGTAAAGAAATCAAATTTAAAAATGTCACTGGTAAAACTGTGAGTTTACAAAAAGAAATAGAGCACGAGGTATCTTCTATTTCAAAACATCAGCACATTGTTGCGTTGGCCCTCGGCCTCCCTGGTGTTGGATATGTGGCCCCCACACTCAAATGAGTTTGAGACCACTGGTCTAGAATGTTAGAAGATATGCGAATTAGGGAAATTGGCCTATAGTTGAGATGGGATGTTTTAGTACCACACTTGTGTACAGGGACGACTTTGCCGAATTTCCAATCTTCAGGTACCTCTCCCATTTCCAGCGATTGTTGGAATATTCTGGTTAATGGTAATGTTCCCGACAAGTGGTGGAAGCATTGTGCTCATAAAATCAACACCGTCAAAGTTGACAGTGTTTCGGACGCCCATATATGTTCCTTGATTTGGAAACAAGACCTCCCGTCGTTTCCCCATCAATTTCTCCTTGTCTTTCACTCCCATTTGATCATTATAACACGGTGTCGCGAGCTTGCCGATTAATTCCTGGAGTTTTATTTTTATTTTTTTTCATACACGCTATCCGCGCTAGGCGCTCCGACTGATCTCCTTGGCGTGCCCATCGGTGTCTGAGCCGTACCGATCTGGGGTGCGGCGATCGGCAGTACTAACTTTACTGGCCCAAAGATTCCGCGTCGTGGACCACGACCCTGTCACCTGGAGTCAGCGAGAAAAGCGGCGTCCCTTTCGACGTTGCCGTGCCGTCGGATAGGTCGTCCACCCCTAGGACCGGACCTAGCCAGCACCCTATATATATATATATATATATATATATATATATATATATATATATATATATATATATATATATATATATATATATATATATACACTTTTTATCCACGAGGCTTGTCTGTGAACAAAATGCTGTGAACGTGAAGGCTCAAATAAAAAATGCCGACCTTTGCTATCGAATACGAGTCCAAGATGCCGTGTTTGGCCTGCAAGCGACAAATGCTCTGGTGCACTTTCCAAGCTGCGTCGTCTGTTTTGTCTTTTCGCAGGTCTTTTCCTTTCCTCTATAACCGTTTCGTCAACGCGCTCAACGTTCTTAGTTTTCAGAGAGCTCTTCAGAAATGTTTCCGCTTCAAATCCCGACGGAGGGAGCTGAGGCGCAGCCCGCCGTTTTACGACGCGTTCCAGCGCGGCCCATCAATGCCCTGCCCAGTGAAACAAGGTCCACGCCAGGGCCCAATCGACTGGAGAAATTAAAGGTGAGGCATCAGTCCCCCTCTCCCACCCCGCGCGGAGGGAAGAGCCCCACAGTCAACAACCTCGAGACAGCCTGCCTTCTCCCGGCAAACCTGTCCCTCCGAACTAGCAGCAACATTTTAGCGTCCTGCCCGTTGAATTTTTGTTTGAAAAGCGGACTCGACTTGCCCGTCTTGACGCCCCGCAAAGCGTTGAGGAAAACGCACGCTACGCCAGCCACGCTCCCTCTCGACGCGCGGAACCGCCGAACCGAGCGACGGAGCCAGAGATTTCAAAACGACCGCCCGCCGTCACGTGGCGTTGTCGGTTTACGTTCTTACTCACGGGATGGCGCAACCAAACTTAACGTTTCCCTTTGGGCTTTTGTTTTTAAACGCGGCAGGCCGCGCTCGAGGAGGGTTCGAGGGCAGCGGACGCGGACAGCCACCGGCAACAACAGTTGGGAGTCCTTTCGGCGTGCTGCTCTGTGAGCTCTGTGAGACTCGTTGCGGAGGGCGACATTTTGCTTTGTGCGGATATGTGAACGATTCTGGACGACACCGACCGCCGCGTGCAGCGAGGATGAGCGCAGCCGACGTGGGATACTCGTCCTCGGACGACGAGCGCAGGACCAAGGATAACCGGAAGGATGATGCCGCCTTTAGGAAAGTTCGGGTGAGTGAGCGTGGTGCTTCGCGATTCTCTCGTTGGCGGTTTGTTTGTTTCCTTCGAACGCGCCCGCTGACAACACACGAGTGACTTGCGACGCGGCGTTTTTGGTGAACGCCGTGAGCATTTCTGACTCTCGGGCGATGCTCCAAGTGTGGTCCCGTATGCGCAACACCTGTGTCCTGCTCGGGAAAGCTGTGTGCACGCACACGTCGACGTCTTGTTGTCCCCCTCGGAGCGGACAGCTCGCGTGCGTAACCATGGCAACCCAGCAACGCCGGTTTCTTCTCGCTCGGCAACAGGTAGTTGAGTTGCTCGGGGCACCGTTCTTGGTGGGGGATTCTGCGCGTTCGCTGTTTGTACCGATGACCCCCCCGAGGCGTCTTCGCTGCCCGTTTCGCTTGCGTTGTTGCCTTCCTCGGTCTCGTGCCAAAGTTCGATCGCGACCGGTGTCAACGCTCTCGTAGCGTCGGACGCCGTTGCAGTCGGGCTCCTGTTGCGCGAGTTTTCAGCCTGTGTCCGCGCCGCAGTCTTGAAATCTCTTGAGTGTCGACCGCGCGCCTGACGTTCGGATGAATGTCCCTGATAGCGTTCAAGGACCTTGATTCGAACGGCACCACACGTCGCTGGTTCTGGAGGCGAGCATCGCGAACGGAGCCTTGCCTTGCCGATCCCCGTCGTGTTCGTCGTGGGAAAACGATTAATTAAATCTCATATTCTGGTGACTTCCTTCGACATTCGACAGCGCACGAAATTTGGGAAAGAATTAATAAATACAGTAAATAAAATGAAGGAGTGTTATGCTACGTGTACATCGACCAGTGCGCTAAAAGAAACGTGAAAAAAATTGATTAAAAAGAAAGAGACAAGCTGAGTCATATATTTACGTACTTTGTAGCTTTGCACCTGTTCACAATTTATGTAACAGCCTGTTTCCTCTCGGCTCACTCGTAACCGCCATAAACGTCCGACGAAGCTGTAAAAAAATAATAATAAGGGGACATTTGAAAGGGGCAGTTTTGCGACGATCGAATGGTAATGGATTTCCGACTGTTTCTTCCCTGATTAACTTTCGCATGGCTGCGTCGTCGATTAATTTCCTTTCTGATTGAGCCACTGGTCGCTTCTTCTGCCAGTGGAACGGCGCAGCGGCCTTGAGACGTAAAGCACGAATACCGCAAAGGGCAATATTTTATGTGTTGTGTTTGCCTACCGAGCCCAGCTGATCATTCTGGCCTTGAGACGCGCTGGGTCGGTATTACTCGCCTAAGGGCCTATCGGTAATTCCCGGTTGTTTACTATTTGAAGACCAGCCTGTCGCGCCTGGTCTCACTTGAGCGCGAGCAAGCGCGGCCAAGCAGAAAAAAAAAAAAGAATTAGTTTTTTCCGCTACTTTTTTAACTTAGTTTCCCCGGCCTCTTCGGCGGACGTCTAACACCAACCACCGCTGCTGCGTTCTTCGAAATTTTTTCCTCTTTTACCCAAGTCTGCTAACGCTAAACGTCCTTCGTTTCTTAGAAACCGCTCAAATAGCCTTTAGAAACCGAGCTGAATATAAACAGTATTTAAATAAAGGTGTATCAATTTCCAAATTGAGATAATTAGTTTCTTTATCCAGTGGTTTCAAGGCAGCGTTACCCAAGCCCTAGCGCTGTAAAAAGGTCTGTGAGTGCACTTTCCCGTAGTAGAACACAGGCAGCCAATCACAGCGAACAACGCAAGGATTCCAGCGAATCACGAAGCTCAGAATACGGTATGACCGAAAAATACGATGGGCTGAGGGACACTGAGCATGACGTTTGACTTATTTTTGTCTGCGCACATGGCATTTTTCTGCAAGATGCCTCAGACGAAACTTGGTTTCTGCGCATGTGCAGTGCCCACGACACCTGTTGTGAGGAAACGCGGGCTTGTTTATAAACAATGCTTTAATCGATATGCACGAAAAAAAAAAAAAGAATGATAAGTAATTTGCTTTACTTTCAAGTTTTCTCCAGAACTCGCATGTAGGCAGTGCAGTCACTACGAACAAGGAAAGGATTCTTGCAAATGATAAAGTTCAGAATGCGATTAGAGCTGGAAAATGAGATGCGCACTGGGAGAATGAGCAGGCGAAAGCTCATGCGCAATGTCCCTGCGCACATCGCATTTTTTTTCTCACGCCGAATCACATTTTTTTGTTGTTGTTCGCAGTGACCGGTTGCATGGGTGTGCTGCAGGAAAGTAAACGCACAGGCTTTGTTGTTCTCAAGAGTGTAGGTGATTGAAGCGCCTGAGTCAACCTAAAGAGCGCTTAATTAAATCAAACAGTCACAACAATACCTGCCACCGCGCTAAAAAAAAAAAAAATTGTTGTGCGAGCGTGACAGTTGTTTGATGGTTCCTGTGAATCCGTGCCATTGCTGGCGTTCAGCGTCCGTACACTTTTGCGATGCACAGAAAACACCAGCCAATCGTTTATTTCCTCGCGATAAGTTTACCCACCTGGCGACGCCCACGGATTAACCGTATAGTCCAATGAATATTCAGCGGCAAGCGGTCGCGTTTTGCGTATATACTGATTGGCTCGTGAAGCGAGCGTGGGCGCTGTTTGAGCTTTGCAAGGACCGGAGTGTTGGTGTTGTCCATAGCAGTGTAGTGACGGATTTTCAATCTGCCAGGGGGGAGGGGGGGGGGGGGTAACGGTAACGAAATTTTGGGAGGGGCTCAGGTTTGGAGGGCGTACTGGTTTGTGTATTTTGTGTAGGAGAGTTTGGGGGAGAGGGAGGGGGGGGGGGGCGACGCGACTCAGTCCGTCTGTATAAATCACTGCGTCTCTTCCTGCCAGCGTCGTATCAGCTTGTCTGCTCAGCGGCCGCCATCTTGGTTTCCCCGCGGTCGCGCGCGCTTCGAGTGTATGCGGCGGTAACAGAGCGCGCGCGATTACGTGGCGATAACAGAACGCAACAGCAAAGACGCGGGCGAGCGAGCGAAGGTAAAGAGCGGTAATGAGACTACAGAAACCGCCTTGGATGGAGAGTGCGCGCGGCTCCCGCGTCCTAATGGTAATTGAGGCCGGAACAGGAGTAATAATAAACAGAGCAAAAGGGAGGAAGAAGAAAAATAAAGGCGTCGAGATTAGCTCGCGCGAGAAACTCGTTTCGCGTCGCTTTCCCATGCTGGGAAGTTTTGGGACCCGTCTCTTTGTTCGTCAAGACAAGTGGTTCCCCCGCTCGGATCGACGGCGACGCGGCCGCGGTCTCCAGCAGCTTCTCACCGTCACTTCCACGCTCGGGTATTTCAGGCGCTCTCTTTTTCTCTCTTGGTTTTCCGCCTTAGTTTAGAGCGACTCAGTCGCCCGGCCGCGTCTGTTGAATGTCGCGTTTATTCGAATAATAATGGCAACAACAACAACGAGGAAATAACGTGACTGAACCGAGGTGTCCCCTCTGGCGCCTCGGGGCAGAAATGACCTGGAAGGATCCGGGACAAGGACGGGTGACCAATAAGAGTCTTCTCGAACACGTGATGCGGACATAGTGTTCAAAATAGGTTTGAACCTGGACAACAGACAAACAGTCTGGGCTTTGTCATTTAGCACGACGTAAGCACGTGAAACCCAGTAGCAGCGCAGACTTTATTTTCGGCCCAAAACATATTTTCAGCCTTGTCAATCGTCGATCTCCCTCGTAGAGTGCGCGGGCTTGGCTCGGCCGACTGCTTTGCGGGAAAGTACGAGCAGCAGATTTCTTCGAGTGTGCCACGCTTCGTTGTTCTTACGCCGTTGAGGTGTACAGAATATCTCCGGTGAAGACGAATTTCATGCTCATGGCGACGAGCGCAAGTGCTATTTTTAGGGCCACCATTTTTCACACTCGGGTTCAATCGGTGCACCATCCATCAGCCATCGGACACGAAGAGTGCGCGTCCGTAGCTCAAGCTGCGCGAGAGTATACGCGTGCCCCCATAGTTTTTGTTTCAGTGCTCGAGAAAGTCGCACTTGCTGGGAAGTTGCCACTTTTGGTGTATAAAGGAACGGTGATTCTGACCAAAAAGTTTGGGGCATAAGCCGCAAATTCAATAGACCGATCTCGCCCGCCAGTTTTGATATGCCACCGCTGCTGCGATGCATCGAAGGCAACAGCCTCGCTGGAGCTCTATCCGAGCAGAGCAAGAGACGGCACGAGCCGTCTCGGGCACTGCCACCTGCCTCCGAGACCTATGAACTAAAGTTATGGCGGCTTCGCGCATACGCCGAACGCTTGGTGAGATCGGTCTGTTGCCTTTCTTGACCATGTTTCTCTATATATACATACAAAATACAAAATGCTGCATAAGCAGCATCGTTACATTTGGATATATGACCCTAAGAAATTCATGGGCGTCTACTTACCCGCAAAACACTCAAAGAACCAATCTCTGCGATCTACAAAATCAGCTCGGCGAATGATGAGGCGGAACATCCGTTTAGACATAAAAATGAAGCTGCGCTGTGGCATTCCGTAATGCAAAGTGTCATGCACTCTAAAAAAGTTTGTGCGCCTACTTTCACGTACAACCAGGCACGTAGCCAGGGGGAGGCCAATGCCCCCCCCCCCCGAAATCTTTAATTTTGCTGGGACCTCTCTCCCCCCTCCCCCTCATACAGCATTTTGTCATGGGCGCCCCCCCCCCCCCCCCCCGAAACAAAATCCTGGCTACCTGCCTGCGTACAACCCTCGGAGAGTCAATCACCGCAGCTTACGGAGGCAGCTCAGCGAATGACAATGCCGAAACAAATGTTTAGACCAAAAACGCAGTCTGAGTTGTGACATTCAGCAATGCAGACCGTCACGCTTGCATTGCTTAATGTCACAACTCAGACTCCGTTTTTTGGTTTAAACATATGTTTCGGCATTGTCATTCGCTGAGCTGCCTCCGTAAGTTGCGGTGATTGGCTCTCCGAGTGTTGTGCGGGAAAGTAGACGCACGGGCTTTTTTTTTTAGAGTGTGCTTGCATTGCGCAATGTCACAGAGCAGACTTAATTTTGAGGTTTAAACAGATGTTCTGCCTCATCATTCGTTGAGCTTATTTCGTAGATCGCTGAGATTGGCTCTTTGAGTGTTTTGCGGGTAAATAGACGCGCAGGCATTTCTTAGTGTGCAGCTTGTAAAGTTGTAATATATTAAAAGGTTTGAATTTTTATTAACTACAAATCACGAGAAAACTGAGCTGGCCAATATTTTCATCTGGGTCCTTTGTGCGAAATACAAACAAACAAACAAAAACAACGGCTTTTCTTGGCACGAACAAGTGAGTGATTGCGCTCTCACTAAAGAGCTGCTCCTTTCGTTAGTAATACACTTGTTTATTTGCTACGGTTTCCTGTCATTTCGCATTTTCAACCGAGGCGCCAAGCATCTGACAGCATCTCCGATTGTTCATCCCTCCGTGAAACTCGATAAGCATTCTTCGTAACATTTTGACAGGACTAGCAAGGAGATCCGCAGATCTTGAAATCGTACGCACATTTCTTCAAACGTGTTTTTCGTGTTTTTTTTCCGTTGTTTTTTCCTCCGAGAGATGAAGGTAGCTTTTAAAACAAAAATAAGCAACAAACTTACGATACTAAAAAAAAAAACATGCTAAGAAAATGAGTGCTTTCTTGTAATAAGAAACTGACAAACAGCATGCATGATAACCGCGAGTATTTAACGCCATTTGGGTGGGTGTGAAAGTATGCCAGAACCACTGCGCTTAGCTATATATATTTTTTTCCCTCCGAGAGATGATATATATATATATATATATATATATATATATATATATATATATATATACACACACACACACACACACACACACACAGACACGAACTCATTGTTGATCGTGCGGTCACGTGAAGACCGCAGGCACTGCACGTATGTTTCACCATAAGTGCGCGCTATCGAAGCCGAACCTGCAAGGACGAACGAGCGAGCCCGCGTGCTCGGCAGGTCCGTTCAAAGCACGAAGCTTGCTCTTGTAGCTTCTGGTGCATGCACGCTCAAAGGTATACTACACCGACGCTGGCACGTGCCACATGCCCACAGTTTGTGCGTGAAACGTGGGAATAGCGCACGTGCCACATGCCCATAGTTTGTGCGTGAAACGTGGGAATAGCGCACGTGCCACATGCCTACATTTTGTGCATGAAACGTGGGAATAGCGCACGTGCCACATGCCTACATTTTGTGCATGAAACGTGGGAATAGCGCACGTGCCACATGCCTACATTTTGTGCGTGAAACGTGGGAATAGCGCACGTGCCACATGCCTACATTTTGTGCATGAAACGTGGGAATAGCGCACGTGCCACATGCCTACATTTTGTGCATGAAACGTGGGAATAGCGCACGTGCCACATGCCTACATTTTGTGCGTGAAACGTGGGAATAGCGCACGTGCCACATGCCTACATTTTGTGCATGAAACGTGGGAATAGCGCACGTGCCACATGCCTACATTTTGTGCATGAAACGTGGGAATAGCGCACGTGCCACATGCCTACACATTTTGTCGCATGAAACGTGGGAATAGCGCACGTGCCACATGCCCACAGTTTGTGCGTGAAACGTGGGAATAGCGCACGTGCCACATGCCTACATTTTGTGCGTGAAACGATGGGAATAGCGCACGTGCCACATGCCTACATTTTGTGCGTGAAACGTGGGAATAGCGCACGTGCCACATGCCTACATTTTGTGCGTGAAACGTGGGAATAGCGCACGTGCCACATGCCTACATTTTGTGCATGAAACGTGGGAATAGCGCACGTGCCACATGCCTACATTTTGTGCATGAAACGTGGGAATAGCGCACGTGCCACATGCCTACATTTTGTGCGTGAAACGTGGGAATAGCGCACGTGCCACATGCCTACATTTTGTGCATGAAACGTGGGAATAGCGCACGTGCCACATGCCTACATTTTGTGCATGAAACGTGGGAATAGCGCACGTGCCACATGCCTATATTTTGTGCGTGAAACGTGAGAATAGCGCACGTGCCACATGCCTACATTTTGTGCGTGAAACATGGGAATAGCGCACGTGCCACATGCCTACATTTTGTGCGTGAAACGTGCGAATAGCGCACGTGCCACATGCCTACATTTTGTGCATGAAACGTGGGAATAGCGCACGTGCCACATGCCTACATTTTGTGCATGAAACGTGGGACATAGGCTAATAGCGCAACCGTCGCAAAGTGACGTCCAAGACACGAGTTCGTGTACCAATAGTATTGGCGACAGGATGTTTCGGTGGCTCGCTCTTGTGGTTCCTATCTGTGACGTCACGACCAGGAATATCAATTGTCAGCGACAGTTTCGACGGCGCGCTTAAAAAGCGAGGTTGAAGCTTGGAGTCATCGCGTCCTTATTCGCGGCGAGAAGTTTGGGTATCGCGCCGCCTGGTGGAATTTTTTCACAACCCAGAGTGAGGGTACTTCAACTTCCTCTGCTGGTGCAAGCACGTGCAATGCCAATTAAGCTTCTATGCACTATGAAAATTAAAACATGACTGCGTGGATAGCACGTGCACTATACCCATAGCGAAGAAAACAGAAGCGCCCCTAGCGAGCTATCTCATCGCGAATACCAACACTGTCAAAGTGTACAAATCTGACATTACTCTTGTTTCCAATCAATCAAACTGGAATTCGTCATACTCAAAACGTCATATGGAGCGATTTAGCCAATCATGGCCGCCCACAACGACGCTTCTAATCGCATTTGCGGCGATTTTTTTCTTTTTAGAAATGTGATGAGGTTTTTTGTGCATTTATTTTTATATCCTATTTGGCACTTTTCGGTGTTCATATCTTGTTGAAGAGATAATTCGTCGATTCTCATCACTCGCTGTGAAAAAAGTTTGCTCGACACTCAAAGTTAAGGCCGGCAGAGCCATGATGTTCAGTACCGCGACTAGAAACACCATGACCAGCCGGACAGGAGGCACAACTTGAAAGCGATCCTTCGTCTTTCCAATCAACCTTTTTTCGTCTTCGCTTGAAAGCGATTCGATCGATCGCGTCTTTTGGAACGCACCGCACGTGCTCGGCAAACTCGTTCTCCGTGGCCTTGAGGATTCCACCGCGTCGTAAACAACGCAGAAAACAGATTGGTGCGAATACAAGTCACGCGAACGCTCGAATTCCAGGTGCGGGTTCAGTGTGAGCTCGAGTCGTCGTTGAAGTGCATCTCGCGTGGCAGGCTCTATGCGGGGTGCCATTTTCTCCACCTGTATCTCTCTGATGTGAACCGCGCGAGGATATGTCGTCTCGTGGCTCCTCTGTCAAATCGAGCGTGGCATATACACGAACTCATGTTTACAAACAAACCGGAGCGCCCGCAGCGCCCTAGCGGACGCCACCGGCGCCGCGCATGCGCGGTGGGGGTGTGGGCAACAAGCTCGCCGTCGCCCATAAACAAACCATTGAAATGCGATGTTGTCGGCGTTGGTGTGAGTCCCCTGCCCTTTATTGCTTTCGAATTGTTGATTCTACGTCTTCCTGGCAATGTCTGACTACATGAGCGGCGTCAGCGAAATTAACGAGGCTCGTTACACCGCAAAACTTCGCGTGAATAATCTGACATGCGGCGATTCATTCCGCGTGGACGCCGCAGAATGTACGCTAAAGCCTGACTCACATGATGAGATTTTGCTCGCAATTTTCAGTCGCGAAGTCGCTCGGGCTGCAAAAGCGTGAACCGTAGCTGAGATGGTCGACGTCAATACTGAAAATCGCAAGCAGAATCGGACGAAGTGAATCAGGCATAACAAGTCGGTGATGGCCGCTGGTAACAATAATCAACATCTCCTTGTATCTACTGTTTACGTGGAGCCTGCTTACCAACCTTCAAACTTAAGTCTTTTGAGGCCTGCACTTACTTCTTATCGCAAGTACCGGGCCAACATTTCGTCTACGGGCCGGTGTCGTCTAAAAGAGCAGACGACAAGCAGAAGTGTTTGAAAGAGCAGACGACAGTTCGAACGATCAGACGGCCGTTCGAACTTCAAGACGCACTGAACGTAGTCCGCAGGTGGGCCGTACAACTTGACGGTTTTCCGGCGTTTATGTTGGAACAAAACAAATAACTCTGATGACCACAAGTATCCGTGAATTCAACCCAAAGTGCTTCCCCCCAAGCAATTGTGGTCCGGCGGCGTCTGGTTTACCATTTTTACAGCACATATCCACGGTCTCGGACGAACCGAGAACATGAAAACTGATCTTCAAACCTTTCTCGACTCTTTTAGTACAGCCCCAGTCGCGGCGGTTTGACGAAAAGGCATGTTTTCGTCAGGTTCCTTTCAAAACAACGCAGGAATACACGCCTCATATGGGGCCTTCCGCCCACAGCCCCAGACCGGAAGTGCGACCGACGCGCCACCACCGCGCCGTGACGTAACAGAGATGAGTTCGTGTATACTTTGACGCCGTATCGCGCTCTGCGACACTGTCCCATCGCGAAACCACGGGCTTATAAGACGAATCACGAGAAGGGCAGATTGCAGAGACGAGAGTTCTCTGGGACTGATGAAAGCGAGTAGATGTACCGAAGAGAGCAAGTGCTCTCAAGAAACAGGAAAGGCTCACCATCTGCTACCTCATTAATCCGATCTTATCACAGCGCAATTCAGAACAAACAACTAAATCAGACTCTCCATTCCCCGCCTCACTTCTCCGAACAAGCAAACAAATAATAACATATATATATATATATATATATATATATATATATATATATATATATATATATATATATATATATATATATATATATATATATATATATATATATATATATATATATATATATACGGGCATGGTGGCGGGGGGCCGGGGGCGTGGGGTATAACTGAGAGGAAAAGCAAAACCCTTGATGAAAACAGCAACAACGGGTGGTTTATTCTTCGACGTTTCGGCCGGACTCCGGCCGAAACGTCGGAAATAAACCGCCCTGTTATTTTCATCAAGGATCTTGCTTTCCTCTCGGTTATATATATATACATATTATATATATATATATATATATATATATATATATATATATAGCCGAAATTGTTGCGCAGATTGTCGTTGAAATGCTATAGCATTTGGACCTTCTCCTGCGTAAATGTTTCTTCATTAAACTGATTGGGGACAGCCGTGTAAATTATAGGAATATTCCTCGTCGATGTGTGCCATTTAAATCCAATTTACATAATTTTCTGATCTATTTGCTTATTTCCTGCGCACCGGCCTCCCGCGACCAAACAGCGGCTTTTGTTGTACCATTACGACAATTAGAATGTTTTTTTTTCTCTTAGTAAACGGATATAAACGTGATATGTATTACATAAGACCCTTGGTAGCTGTGTTTGCTTCTTAGAAGCTAATATCTCATATCACATTTGTTGGGCGCATGCATATATGCATAATTCGTGGGGGCATGCGTCCAACATTCGTTGGCCGCTTGCATGTATGCATAGTTAAAATATAACGAATGCATGTCGCCTGCTTCGTTGGTTACGAACCGAGCCATGGACGCGGAAGTGCGTAGGGTTTTATCGGAAATGCTGTTGTATTTAAAGAAGATTTGACGGGGCCATTTTTCGGCATCTTTCGGTAAATACCGAGAAAACTGAACCTCAGCTAAAACAACGGTCTCGTTATGGCTACGGGTTTCTTCCAAGGAGCGAGTCTAGGCAATACAGGAAACCGGGGCAAGGAGCGATCGGAGCCAGCGGCCAGGTCTGAGCTCTCCCCGGAAAGCCCGTGGCCTTCGTGACCGAGTGTGGGCGCAGCTGCTTGAGAAAAACAAAACAATAGGAAAAGAAAAAAAAAAGAAAAAAACGACAACAGCACGACGCGGCTTTCCAGCAATCGCAGCTGCTTCGAAGGAACTCGCGCGGAGCGTTCCGCGCCACGACAGATCCGTCATCTTTTATTTATCGGCGTGTTTGTACGTGTACTGCTGCCCTTGTTGTCCCTTGTGCGTCGTAATTTCCTCACGCCCCCCCCCCCTACCCAAAACTTGGGGAATCCAATTTCTCCGACTCTTCAACGTCTCCGCGGATTCACCCGTGGCGGGCATCGCCGTGGGTGCTTTTTGTCGACACGCGTTGTTGGGCCCTTCAGGCTTAGCAGCGAAGACAATGGAGTGTTTAGCAACTATAAGAGGGAACGTTCCTTGAAATGGCCCGTTATTTCCAATTTAGTCAAATTGTCCCAGCTCCAACACGTGGTGATGCTGTTTTAGATTTAGTTCTTACAACTCGTCCTGAGCACACTTCGGTAAATGCTATTGCTAAAAAAAGGGATCGCTACGTTGTGCATTGTACTTTTTCTTTGCTCCTTGAAAAGCGTGACTTTTTAGGAAAACAAATCTTCGATTATAAGAGGGCAGATGTGGAGCCTCTGGTGTCCAGGTTGTCCGTGTTTTCTGAATCGTTCTTGAGTTGTTTCCATGATCGTTAAATGAGTGAGAATTGGGCACTATACTTCGAGACACACTATACGAACCTCAAATTGCCTGCATCCCCGTAGTAAATATTGCACCTTGTCTACGTTCACTGTGGTTTACAACTAAAATAAATCGAAACACCCGGAAAAAGAAGCGTTTATATAGACGTGCGAAGAACACGAATAGAGAAGAGCTCTGGGACTCCTACCATGTGCATGCTTTTTGACAGTAGACCCACAAGCTGCTAACCTACGTGCTCAGGTACCGATGGTTCTTTGCTTGATGATTTTGAATTAGCTTATCAGTTGTTTTTTTCTGCTGTGTATTTACTGAAGGGAATGACGCCAGTACTTCTGGAAAAATAAAGCTTATTGTATTGTAAATTCAAATGTACTACAAATGTCAGTAGACAGCGATATGAATGGTATAGTTATTTCTACTCATTGGATTGAATATACCATTGACCGCCACCTCTAACTCTAGTCCGGGTGCGGATGGCATTTCTACAAGTTACTAAAATTAACCAAAGAAATATCTGATCATCTACTGGCTGTTCCAACAATCGCTCTCCACAGGTGAATTACGAGATTGGAAAAATGCACGTGTCGTTCCTATTTTTAAAGCACAAAAAAAGTGTTTAACAGGTGCTTGTGTTATAACTTATATGTAAGCTTCTAGAACACATGCTATCGTCGCAAATAATGGCCTACTTATCATCCCATCATCTTCAGATGGTTGTAATAGGCCAATGTCTTTCCTCCTCCCTTCCTCTGACGTCCGGTGTCCCGCAGGGGTGGTCCTGTGCTCTTTCTGACATATATCGATGATCTTCATTCTAAAATCCCATCTTGCTCCGCCGAAGATTTTTGTCTTTTGGCGGTTTCGTAAACTTTGATTCATTCGGTCAAGTGCGGTTCATTCATCTGCATATTTTCGAATATTTCCTCTTTGGAGACCACGTACGATGATGGAAGTGCCCGTGATATAAAATTCCTGCTGAAAGTGCCGGTATGCGTCGAAATGTTTTGTTGTATGCATAAGTTGTATCTTTTCTTTTGTGTGTGTGTGTGTGTGGTGCTGCTTGGTTTAGATTTTTTTAATTATTGTACTATGTTTTTCCCTATGTAATGCACGTGAGGGCCTTTAGGGTAAATAAATAAAAAAAATAATGAATCGAGCCAGTCAGCGTGACGCAACCGCAGGCAGCGAGCTTCTAACAGGGGTCGTAATTCTGGTTATAAAATAGAATAACACCCGTTTGTTGAACGGATTGTTCCGGCAAATTGACTGTTTGACAACGTCGAAAATCATATCAGGTTCGAGGGCGGATTGAACGCACTGGTGCCGTGTTGCAACGCCGAGTCTCTGTTTGCGAACCGCGCAGTGACTCGATCGCGCGCCGAGAAACATGAATGCGTCGAGCAACTTCGATCCGCGCGATTAGCGAGGCATCGCACGTTCGTATACTCTGCACGCGCGCACACTGGCGGCGGCGGCGGCGGCTTCACGGCCGCCATTTGGCCGCTCAATTTGGGAGTCCGCGCGGCGAGCGTTTCTACTTTTGGAAAAAACATTATTCGGAGACCGTGCGGTGTCTCGGTTCGGATGGATGTGCGGCCGCTCTCTGGTTCTCGCGTTTCTTTTTCCAGTAGGCAGCGATATCGTCAATCGTGCGTGGCGCGGCGCGTGACCGTTGAACCGGAGGGGTGCATACGGGGCGCGAGGCAACCGCCCTCCGTGATCGTGACGCTGGAATCGAACGCCAATTTGCACGGCCGCCAAGCCAGACGTCCGACGCGGAGGCTGCGCCAGACGACCAGGCAGGTGGTCTCGCGCAGGCTCCGTTAGACGCTTTTCGTCGTGTCTAACTGCCCAGTCGTTTTTTTGTTTTCTTATTATTTTAGGTGTAGACAACGCCCCTTCAAGAAAAGCAAAGACAGTTGTTCCGGCATGTTGGCGTACCGATGGATGGTGCTCAAAAACCGTGAACACCACGCGTGGTTCCCTCGCGACGGTCTGTTTATACGCGCATGTCGATGTCACCTGCGCTTGAGATGAGGATCTTACTGGAGTGTGTTCAATGGTAAGAACGCACGGGGTTCTGAAATTCCCAGTCTAAGAAAGCCACGTGTGTGCGACGTTTGAAGAAGGAATATCGGATTAGCTTGAGGTCATCGCACCCGGTCATTCCTATGCCCCGGGAAACTGAAGGTGCGGAAAGTGGCGGGGTAAAACTGCTCCCATCGCGGCTAATGAATCTTTTCATGCGCGCTCGCGCGCCTCGGATTGAACAGCTCGATATAATTGCTCCGAAAGCGTAGTTCGTCGATACAGAATTGGAGCGCGAGAAACTGGTAGCTCGATCGGTTCATCGAGGGATGTCGACGGCATCGTGCCGAGGTTCGTGCAGGACTGCCAGTTCAATTGGCCCACGTATTCTCTGTGTGTAGCGAACGAAGCCGAAACGAATAAATCAGCGACAAAGCGACCTTTCTTGCGTCGTTTGTTGTTTCTTGCGTTTTGCTCAGTGCCGCCTTGGACTATTTATTCGTCGCGATTTGAAACGCGGATGTTCGCGAGTATGCGTGAGTCCTCGCGCTATTTACTCGCCCAGAAAAGGCGACGGGCGTCTCGAGGCTGATGCGGATATCGGAGCATCTGAGAAGAGGGACCCGTTTCCGAGTCGTCCCTGCAGCGTCGCATCTGCAGCGTCGCGCCCTCTTCGTCGCCTCGTGGTTTGTGTCGTCCGAGGTCTTTCTCCTTTCTTCTCGGAAAAGAACCGGAGAGGAAAACGACTCCCCACAAATGAGATGTTTATACAGCCTATAGTCTGCCTCAACTTGCGACTTGTTTGTCTCTCAGCTGTAGATGAGCGATTTTGTGATGGCGATTTTGCCAGGGCAGCAGAACCGCTAGCCTGGGGTCTTTAGCGTGCATCAGGCAGTAGTGATACACGGCGCACGCCGGTACGATGCTCGTCCAGATCGAAACGGGCAGGGGTGGGGACTGAACCCAGGTTCCCTGGGCTCTGCAGCGCGAGCTTCCACTCCAGCGTGCTCCGATATGCAGATGAATGAACCGTATACTTGGTGGAATCAATCGACGTTTTACGAGACCGCCGAAAGTCAAAACAAACGGCGGAGCCAGGATTTGAAATCTGGGCACGCCGCGCACGAAGATACTGGGGGAATATCTCGACGGATAAGTCCGCAAAAATGAATGGGCCAGAAAGCAACTTGAGAACTTATTTTTCGAGCCGTTTCACCAACTTTCTACTCAGGGCTGGAATCTGGACTTCATCAATACTGAGTGTTCATTGCGGGTATTGCGGTGTTCTCAGCAACGGGTGCACTCCAACCCAGGTTTTGGGGGTGTGGGGTCGCAAAAGCAAAAGTGGGGCTTGTTTATTTATTTTTTTCTATACTTTTTTTATGGAACACGGGGCAAGACATTTCGCCTTTTTATGTCTTGAACGTTACTTTCAATTTTTTTTTAAATGATTTTAGTTGTTTTTTTGCTTGTTACCAAACCATAGGTCACTCCACTTGCTCCAATGTGTTGGCGGGAGGGGAGTTTGATTTGGGGGTGGAAACTGCACCTTTTGCGTCCCCCTGCCGACGCCCATGACATGGCCGTCGGCAGGGTTCTTTCTTGGTGGCGGGAAAAAATTCGCACGCGACGTTTGTTTGTTTTTGTTGTTTTGAATTGGGGCTTGGGGGGGGGGGGGGTTGCAAAGTGAGAAATATTTCTTGTAATGTACAAAAATATACATATCATAGCCAAATTAAAGTAGGATGTCGTACATTTACGCGCCGCAACCCCCAATAATTTTACAACATATTACACTTATAGATTTTTAGGCAAATCGTTTATGTAAAAAGGCCCTCCAGAGGGTTATGTCAACTCTCGATTTAATTCTCATGAATGTTGAGCGGGTAATGAACATTTCGGGACCAACGCAATATGGCTGAGGAAGGAAGCACCGGAAATTTATCAATGTATCAGATTTTGCGATACGAGTATACAATAATACCGTTAAAATACCTTCGAATGCCCAACCATGTACTGTCAGAACACGAGGAGATAGGCCTCTTCCGTAATAAGATAAGCGAATGAAATAATATATATATATATATATATATATATATATATATATATATATATATATATATATATATATATATATATATATATATATATATATATATCCTGCCAGTTTTCTTCTTTTTGTGTGTGTGTGTATCGTTGTGAAGGCTAGCGTAATTTCACAGTGCTGCGAGAGCACGTGAATTTGCCTTGTGTCTCGTTCTCACGCGCAAGATAGCTTTGACAGCGTTGGAGCACTGCGAAGACTACTGCTTGAAAACGTGGCACAAAAATGTTGGTACCGAGTAAAGTGTGGCTCGAACTTACGGGGGCAAATGAATATCCGAGTTCTATAGACGATTGCAAGCAGGGCGACTGGCTGCCACCATGCTTCTGCTCGTGCGGGCAAGTTTGCTTGCCAAAGCTACGTTCAAGCAAGCTTGCCAAAGCTATGTTCACGCACACACTGCACATGCTTCCACGCATGGGGCACCAGTGAGGCGCCATTTTTGCAGTTGTCTATACGAAAACGGTCGGCGTGTTTTTTTTTTTACAATAAATAACAGAGGCCATGCAGGCAAGCTTGTGAACTTTTAACATCTTGAACTTCCCGACACTTAGGGACAAGAGGACAACACCTGTGTGTGTGTGTGTGTTGTCCACTTTCTTTTTGTCCCTAAGTATTGAGTGTTCGAGGTGTATTTGAAATTAAAAAAGTGGTCTCTTGCGACTAAGTATTTTGCCTTCGTCCATAATATCTCTCGACGGAGATGCTATGAAGTGTTTACTTTTGTAATTGTTTTACTTTTTTCTTTTTCGCGGAGAATATCAAGCACGATGTTCACAGGTGGTCGCAGAGCGACGTGCGCATCTGCGTTCACGCTAGTGTTGTAAACTACGCGCTTATGTCATAAAGCGCTTAATTTTCGCGAGCCCATAATTTTCGCGATTCGCTCGCTTCGTCTCGCAAAAAAAAAAAAAAAAGATTTAGTTCGTCGAAACTCGTGAAATATTGGCCACGATTCACGAGTGCCCTCTCTGCGGCCCAGTTGCAAAAAAATTGTGGCCGCGAAAGAATAAAAAAAAAGAATAAAAAAATGATTTAAAAATGTAATAAAGAATACAAACCTAACATGAGAAGTTCACGCCATATGTGCCTCGGGGGCTTCGAGCTTTAGAAAGTTTAGAAAGAACTGAAAGAACATAAACATTAGAAGTCTTCCGGTTTGGTTTGTTGTTGCAGACGCCGTTATGAGGGCGTTCCCGGCTATTTCCAAAATGGCCCTGCCCTCCGAGTGGTCGGAATCATCGCCCGAGTGGCCATTGTGTCGTGCGGGGGTTATATGAGTTTCGCTGGAGCATAGTTTTCGCTGCGGGCGTTTTCGGCAACAGTGTCCCCTGCTAAAGTGCTGTAGAGGAACCGGATATGCTCCGCTAGTTCCTATAGGTGCTGATACGCTCAGCTTCGTGGTTTGAACTTAGAGAAAGAGCTGCGTTCACGTGACTGAAACTGTATTTTTGCTTTGCTCTGCTGTAAAGCGATTTTATCCTCTGTTCACCCTTAAGCTGATCCTGCAGCCATAGCTACAGGCGCGAGTGCTCGTTCTGCGAACGCTTCAAAGCAGTGACCATCGAGCACTCATGCCTGTGGCATTGGCTGCATGCAGTCTCAGCTTAAAAAGATGGCCCGGTGAAAACCGGAACTTCTTAAGATCGTGTGATATTTACCTGGCGGGAGCCTAATGATTAACATAGGCCATTTTTATTCTTTCAAACGACACCCCAATTTAGTGTAATCAATGACGGATCATTATACGACACTCCATGCCAAATTTCGCAAGTATCAATGGCTGCGCTCCCATGCCCGATGTGACGTCACACCAGGCTTGCGATTGTCAGATCCTGTGCCTCATTCCTCCGTGGGAACACAGTGCTCCCGACGCACCGCAGTGTTCCATTTTACTCGCCACTGTAGATATCGCGGAGAAGTGGGGAGCGTGACAACCAAACAACCAAAATCCCTTCATTCCTAAAAAAAAAAAAAAGAAAAAAAAAAATAGCGCAGCAACGAGGGTAAACCGCGTCGTAGCGCTCACGCGGAAGACAAAACCCGAAGGGCGCTTCAGTTCGGCGCGATCTTTGCGTGTTACGTCAGAGCCTCCGCTGCTCTGAAGGTGGCAGAGGAAAACGCCGTTTATGCACGCTTGGTTTAAAATACAATTGCTCGTCCAGGGAAGCACACAAAATTCAGATTTGTCGTGGGAGATGCTCCTACAGCCATTGACAATGAGATCTAAATGTTTTCTTAAATACGCAATTTGACCGGACAATCCCTTTAAGGGTGAACGGATCATAGGAAAAATCCTGCACTCCCGTTAAAACAAAACGATAATTTTTTAAATGTTTTTTTATTTTTTTTATGAAAGCTTTTTATTAGCGGTGTTGAATTCTTTGATGGGACATGGTTTCGGGGAAGCACAAAGGTCCCGATCCTAAGGGCGTAATCCTGGAGAAGGCAGTGCCTATCCACATACCTGGCGTCGAGACTGTCGCACGGTGGCGAGCCATATCATGACTGCGTTTCGAAGCACCTAAATGCAGTTTGCACAAATAGTCGCACATTTATTACGTACATTTATGTCGGAGCCATTCAACTTCTGGCGATTGAGCGTTGGTTTTGGGTTGTCAGTTTGCAGAAAAAGGTTACTGACGTCCCCCCCCCCTCCCCCGTCCTTTTCTTTCTTTTTTTTGGGGGGGGGGGGGGGATTTGTGTGCGCGCATGGGTTTGTTTACGGGGGAAGTGGGTGTATAACTCTTCCAAGCTTCCTGGTGGTACTCATTGTTTCGTCGACGAGTTTCTCACACAGATCGTCGGGGCTTAGCGGAAGGAAACCTGGCCAGGAACATAAAAAAGAAAAAGAAAAGAAAGAGAGAAAAAAAAATAAGAGCGGAGGTGAGCTCATTTTCTCCGCGGATGAGTCGACCGAGTTTTAACAAGCGCACTAATACGTTTCTTTTTTACCGGCCATCTCTCTCTCTCGCTGTCGTGCTTCCGCAAACTTGAACTTGGAAGACGGAACGAGAAACGGGCTGCCCCGCTTTTCCTTCGCCGACTGAGAACTTCCCGAGCTGCCGAGCCGGTGCTCTGCTTCCGCTCTGCGCTTGCTCGTCAGGATCGCTGCCGCTTGATTACAGCGTCTTTCTAAAACGGCCTTCTTTGAGTGCTTTTGTGTGTGTTCTTATTGCGAGTTTGCGGAGATACGGCTGTGAACGCCGCGACCCGATGCAGTCGTCAAACGCGACGGCGGTGCAATTATACGTTACTGTTTATTGTATTTTTTTTTGTTCCGGTTGTCCCGCTGTGGGTTCGTAAAGGGTAAATGGAACTACGACCAAGGCGTGGCCGCCTGGGTCGTAGTCAAACTAGGTCTAGAAGCAATGAGAAAAAAAAATAGAGAAGTCCACGGAGCGATAGCTGGAGCCCACCTGGAAGCAGATGACTCCAGCAGTCAAATTTCCCAGACGAACTGTGCTAAGTATGCGTTCCCAAAAGGATAGTTCCGGTCGCTGTGTTTTCCTGTTCGGCCCGATCGCCTTTACGCGACCGGGTATGGCCAGGCTTGTTTATGCGGCTAATGATAACAACAGCCAGCAGGTGCGGCAATATCGGAGTTTGAGAGTTTGGAAAGGTATAGTTTCTGCCTCGCTTCGCGCTTATCAACGTCCGGAGGAAATCTGTTTGGAAACGTTCCACTCGTAAAAACCGTAAGAGCCACATCCCGGAAATTCCGCTTGAAAAACAAACAAACGCGGAGACTCTAGTACTTGAAAACCCCGAGTCGAGGTACACAGGCAGCATGTGCTTTTAGACCTTGCGTCGTTTGTTTTCCGTGTTGCTCGTTTCAGGGTCTCTGCAGTCTGCTTCCGAAACCAGCTGGCCTATACGTGTTACCTTTTCGGTCGAGACGAAAAATGACTCACGACTGACGCTCTTGCTCGAGTGCGCAGGCACCCAGCGCGTGCATCGGGTACCTTTTTTTCTTTCCGGTATACGATTAGTGAGCAAGAGGTTTGCGCGGTAACTGAAAGGGGCTATGAACAGATATTGGGTTTGAATGCCACGCACTTTACACAAGCTTTCTGGCACTAGCCTGACCTAAGAATACTCGCACGCAACGCTCTCTGAGCCAGAGGGCTTCCTTGTCGCGCGGCGTAATTTCGAGGATAGAAGCGACCTATTGCTTTCAGTCTTTCCTTCGTAGAGCTTGCTGGCGTAGTCGTGGGGATCACCTCGGGGTTACGATAGTCGAATGAGGCTCATGGATTGAACACGAGCTCTGCGTGCAGAACTCGATTCGGGCTCGGCTCAGGCAATGCCTTGGCGGACATTCGGGTGGTGACTCGCGTCTAATCGCTGCGCTCGCGGGAATAGCCACAGTGCTAGTGCGCGGAGGTAAGACCTAATGCACGTTTCGTGGGTTACGAACGGCAGCAGGAATTCAATCCGAGCAGTATTTAGAGCGAGTAAGATCGCTTAATGGCCCCTCGAAGAACAGCCAGCGCAGTCGCCTCTTTACGTATGAACTACCGCTTCTCGACAGGTATACCGCACTCGTGTGTGCCAGATTGCATGCCGACTACTCGCACACAACCGAACGCCGTCTAGACGCTTTTAAAACAGCCTCGCTTTCTCTGCGACTTTCTTTCTCGACGTGCGCGGATTAAAATCGCTGAGAAAAAGCCGGGTCTGCGGCTCTACGACGACGGGCTTCCCAAATAAACGCTCCACCGGGAGATGATGCCCCTCCGGCGGCAGCTCCGAGGAGGGGGGAGGGGCAGCGAAGAGGGTGCGTCATCTACCGTGTGTGTGTGTGTGTGTTTTTCTCTCTCCCTTTTTAAGCGCTACGGGTAAGAGGAACAACACTGACAACACTCGGACTTGGGGCGAGGGGGAAGGTCCTACTACCTGTCAAGGTCGGCCCGATGTCGGCCCGTCCTTGGGGCCAGATGCAGATTCCGTCCTTGGACAATGCGCCAGGAATGCCCGGCGCGTTGTTGGCCCAAAGCACCTCCCGGGGCTCGGCACTGCGATGCACGTGCTCGGCGAGTACACAGGTGGTTGCTCCCCCCCCCCCCCCTCCGTGCAGTAGGGTGGCCGTGGCCTCTGCCCCCACGGGGACGGTCCCCTCGTCACGCAGCTGGCCGCGGTCGTCGCCCCTTCGGACTCGCCGACGGGGATTGTTGCCGAGACCCGACCTAAATGTCGCACGGTAGGGTAGGGTGCCGTTGTTGTTGTGTGTGCCGTCGGTGTCGCCCCCGTCCTGCTTGTGTACGCGTTTTTTTGGTGCCTTGCAGCGTTCTAAAGAGGATGCCCGTGGCCGTGTGTTTACTTTTCTACGGATCACGCAGAACGCCAGTTAT
This sequence comes from Ixodes ricinus, assembly GCA_037355805.1. Lineage (NCBI taxonomy): Eukaryota > Metazoa > Arthropoda > Arachnida > Ixodida > Ixodidae > Ixodes > Ixodes ricinus. The sequence goes on along the minus strand of JAZHYW010045330.1, from coordinate 33,713 downwards.
GAAGATGCCTTTAAAACGTTGCCCCCCCCCCCCTTTTTTTTTTCTTCTCTCTTATTATTATTTTAGATCTAAGTTTTTCGTGGTTCACTCTCGGTTTAATGTCTTCGTGACGAGAAACGTTGGCTCGGATATTTCGCGGAGCTCTGACTAACGTATGACTATTGGACAGCCATTCCTGCAGCTCTCTCGGAGTCGTCTCTTTTGGGCTCCAGTGGCAGGAGTTCATGACATATGCGGGCTTTGCCGACAGTTGACCTAGCTTATCGCTCGACGTTCAATGAGTGTCGAATTGCATCGCCGAGAATTAGAAACGAAATGCTGGCAGTCCTTTTCTGGGGTGTACTTAATTTTGGTTATAACCAAACATAGTTTGCCGTACAAAGAAGAAAAAAAAATTGGATGTTTTGTTTTTGCTGTGTTCGGTTGAGCACACACTACCAATCACATAGTTTTCCGCTCGGAAAATTCGGCCAGTTGCATGGTCCAGGCTGGGAGGTGCGCGTACAAAACGTTGACTCCTGAGATGATGAGTCTTCCGCACGTGTGGAGCTCGGAGGCCACCATTGGTCAAGTTCTTTAATAGCGCATTCTGAATAATGTACCGCATGCGGTGGAAAATTTAAATGTTTTTCCTTTACAGTTTCGTCTGTTCTGCAGCTTTATTTCCACCGCCTTTTGAAATCTGTCGCATTTTCGTTGTTTTCGATTCGTAGTTTCATTCCAAACAATGGTGTCAATAACCGGCATCTCCGACCGCATAGACCAGCACGAAACTGCATCACACGCACTCGTTTGAAGACCCAACAGTGTTAGGTACAAGAGAGAGAGAGAGAGAGAGAGGGGGAGGCACGGCCGAAACGACAGATCGCAAGGACACAGCCGCACAGTTGGTTCGCGTGTGCCTCGAGCATTTAGCCACCTCGAGCCGGTTCCACGATGTTACCGCCGATAGTCCTGGACCACGGCGAAGGAATGTCGGCCGGCATTAATGGTTGCCGCCCCGCCCTCGTCGCTTGTGGAACGAACGATGCTGCTCTCGTGTGTGGCGTGCTACGCCCAAATTGCCATGCCGAACCAGCGATAGTCCGAGTGTCAAAATACCTCCAGAATTATCCATTGAAGCGGGGGTGTTAAACTACCGAACCAATTAAACACTTCCAATCTCAGTTTTGCTGCGAACGTCCAAAATCAAAATTCATGGCGGTATTTTTTTTCTCGGTTAAGCTTTTTGGGAGGAATTAGGACGTTTGCGCTTTGTGGTCATCGCATCTGTTTTTAAAGCACTTTTATTTGTTTTTAAACGCAACGGTGGAAAAGCGACCATGTTGCTTCGTTAGAAAACAAACCCCGAATATGAATTGAGAAGAATTTTGTTTTTAGGGGCGTAAGGAATGTCTCGCTGTGGGTGAAGACGGATATATATATGTATATATATGTGTGTATATATGTATACATGTGTATATATATATATATATATATATATATATATATATATATATATATATATATATATATATATATATATGTGTGTGTGTGTGTGTGTGTGTGTGTGTGTGTGTGTGTGTGTGTGTGTGTGTGTGTGTAAAAAAAACACCTCCACACTTACGAAAAAGAAAAAAAAAGGGCAGAGAGTTTACTTTTTGCAGGGCACTTGAAGAGCCAATCACTGGCGCACTATCTACGCTCAGCGATTGACGTAGTCAGACAAACGTTTTAAGTGAAAGGTAAGGGCCCATTCACACACTTGCAACCGAGTAGGACCGACTGAGACAAAGACCGATTTTTAAGCCTCTTGCGCCGGCGGAGGACCGGATGCGTTGCTGCGGAGCAGGTCCTAAGCCGTCGCAAGAGGCTTAAAAACAAACGATCTTGGCTTGGCCGGTCCTACTCGGTTGCGAATGTGTTAACAGGCCTTGAAGCCCGGCGCGCGAAAATAAATTCTTCCCGGCAGAAGATTTCTCTCTTTTCCTTCGTTTCCCCTTAAAAGGCTTAAAAACTGGTCTTGTCTCAGCCTGTCCTATTCGGTTGCAAGTGTGTGAACGAGCCTTCACTTCATTACGTCTTTCTCGCATGCTAAGCTTCTAAGCGACTTATAACCCCCAAACCTGAACAGGGATTATACCCCATTCACACGGTCAACATAAAGGCACCTTTAACATAGGTCCCTTTGCTATCGGCGAATCAGCCTGTGCTCTTGGGACGCGAGCACACGCCACGCGCGAAAGATCGTTAGTTTATTTGCTGCAGAGAATAAAGCGTCCCTTAGCTAAAGGTACCTTTACGGTCGTGTGAATGGGGTATTAGTCATACTGGCAGGAAATGAGCACCGAAAGGGGCTGTTGCTGTCGTTCGACTCGGATTCGTGGATCGCTCTTCGGACTATTCTGTGACGGGCTCATGAGTTTCTTTGTCTATCTTTAGCCACGTGATTACGCTTCCGTCCATACACACGCGCAGGGAGCGCGGTCAGGTGGTGAAAGGGAAGCGGTTGATTGGTGGTCGAGCGCGTAACTCTCCACAGCACTGTCAGGCCACGGGTCAACGAAAAGCTACTATCGATAGTATGCTATCGATACTACTATCGACAGTCGACTATTGTGAAACTATCGATTGTCGACTATCGTGAAACTCGATAGCACACTATCATTAGTCGACTATCGTAAAATGGTTTATAGTCGAATATCGAATTAACTATCGTGATGCTATCGATGGGGTTTTATTAGGTGACGGATGAACAACGTCCATGCAAATGGCGTGTAGCTCGGAGCAAAACGCAGCTGCAATTGGGGACCTTCCGCATAATTATCGAGAAGCAATCTAAAACCTATTGGAAAACAATCACAAAACGGTGCAAATCCTTCTTAGAAACTATTGACGATAAACTATTAAAATATATATTATAGTATACTATCGAAAGACTACGAATAAAAGATATCAACTTGATAGGTTGTCGAAGTTTTTGTTGTTGTTTCAGATCGCTTTCCGGGGTGTGCCCTTTGCTTTTTATCAGCTCAATCAGAAAAGGTGGATGTCCCTGTCGCCCTTGATGAGTAAACTATATTATGTTGGATAAATCCGGAACCCTGATTGAATATAATTCTAGCGATGGTGGTCGAATGCGCATGTATTGGGACATGAATTTACCCGGATGAAAGAATAAGTGAGACGTTTTTTTTTTTTTTTTTCGTGAAATGAACAGGTTGCGAGAAAGAAAGGAAACGATATTGACTTTTGGATTCACGAGCCTTTTTTACTTGTTATAATTCCTCATTGCCAACAATATCGTTACTTGGATCTACATAAATTTTCGTCTTTATCACTTATTTTTGATCCAGTTAACGTTATGTTACCAAACGTATTGAATTTGAAGAAGGGGAAAATTAAAGCACGAGTAACTACGTTTACTTGGTTATAAGCTTTTTATCTGGTAATGTTCAATTTGAAGTCTGCACAACCAAAATCTATGTTACATTTATTAATTCAAATATAATTATTTAAAGATAATGTGACGGCTTCTGTATTTTGAAGTTGTTCTTTATACCAACAGGTTAATATTTTCCCAGCCACCGTTATTAAACTCTGCCAAAATAAAACCGAACAAAAAGTGGCAACATTCGGCAAGGCCAATTCCCGATTTTTGGGAATTCGCTATAAATAATCAGCAGAAGAAAAAAGAAAAAAAAAAAAGAAAGAAAGATCCCCAGTTGAGTGCTCATTTTCATCCGTCAGTGGTCGTGGCTACGAAAAGAAATATGTGCCAATCGAATGAATAATAAAGGAAACACAAGCGTGAAACAAACTTGTGAAAACCCTGATGCTACTAAATGTCTTCAGCGAGTGTTTTCACTAGCTCCAAGACAAACCAAAAATACTGGATATACTGAATAGTTTTACAAATACGGGCATACTAAAGTGTGCATCTGAACCCCATGAACATACAAAATGAAGCAGATGAAATATACAGGCATTTTGTTTAATAACTGTTATGATAGTGCGCCTTGCTCTCTTTATGGCGCACTAGCGTGCCTCAATGGCCTTCTGTTTAGGGTGATGCCACCCTTTGTAGTACCCGATGCCGACAGCACGCGCTCACAGAGAAAATACAAAGAAATCGCCGGAAACAAAATGTCGCCGTAGCACAGTCAGCGCCACGAGCACGTGCAGGGACACGCTCTTTCACGTGCTTCAGAACAAAAAATAAAAAGAATTGGAAACAAAATGGCCAGATGTCATCACCCCAAGCAAAGCGCACATGAAGGCACCTAATGGCGCACAAAACCAACACTATTCGCGACTCCAACTAAACAAACGGCACGTAGCGTTTTATACTCGAGCCTGCCCAGTGAGGGTCTCGCGCTAATTCATTCTTATGCAACGAGATTGTTGGTCGCGTGGTGGTGAAAATACGAAGCTGTTTAGTGAGGGCCTGAAAGCACGTGCTTGGAGTCGCGGTGACAGGCGAAGAGCCCAGTCGAAGCTCCTCCTCTTTCCCGTCTTGAAAGCAGAAGAGTGCTCACGCAGCCAAACCGCGCCAAAAGACAACGAGCGCGTGATGAAGGCACTTGACTGTAAAATGCTTTATAAACAGAAAAAAAAAAAAACAGAGCCACCGAAACCGCATTGCCATAAGAAACAGTTTTTTTTTTTTTTTTTGTGGAAAGAAAAGAAAAACAACCCCGTTCTGCGACGTGCCGGGATCGTTATAAAAACAGTCCTCACCACTAAATGTGGCTCCTCCGGCAATATTTGCTGCTACGATTGTTTCGTAGACGGTTAATCCAGCATTCTGAAACAGTAATTAGTGTGTGTCGTCGACGCTTTCGGTGGCGGAGCGGGGGACGCCGCCATGTTGAACACAGGGCCGCGGTAAGGCGACCACGATACAGCGTTTCAGGCACGTGACGCCGGTATACGAGTCGCGCATGCGCAGTCAGGCCCACGGTAACGGTAGTACGGTAACGGGTTGCTAAAAGTCCTTGTTATCGGAGGACATCTGTATCGCGCACGAGATCCGGCAAGGCAACTGCGGCTGCAATGTCTTCAAACTTCATCGTTTTCCAAATGACCAACCAAGACCCCCGGCGGCGGCTGGGTTGTGCCGTAAATAATTGAAAAAAACCTTCCCCCATCGCCATCCTCTCGAGTGTGCTCGGAACATGATGAACATGGGGTACGTTCGCAAGGTGCGTGCATGTTCTCTCGTGAGAATTGGTGTTTCATTTGGTAACTTTTCGTAACCCAATTAATGTTGATATTTTGCAGTGCCGACATTGTCTCGATTTTATCACTATACAACGCTTAGTCGAAGGCTCATTTCCGCCGTCGGATGTGACGGGACATTGTTGAGAAGTTAGTTCTATCGATTTTCCCGAATCGCGATTTCCTGCGCGATACCAGAAAGCCGTGAACTTACGTTGACCGTCACAACGCGACTCGATTATTCTTATTCTGGAAATATCGCATAATGTAGTTGGAAAGAAAACTTTAATTTCTATTTCTGAAACATGCTCATGCATCGATTTCGAATCGTTGAATCATTGCTCGACTCGCTCCGGCAAGGGACCCATCTCGACTTTGCTGTTTTCAGTTCTCGACAAAGGACGCAATCGTCGACACGTGATCCTCAAATAAAACTTTTATAAACACTTTCAAGCCGGAGGGAGCTGGCTTCGATCGTTTCCTACACGTTTTCTTATTTGGCGCGGCCTTGTTCACAGTATATTTTATTGTTGTGGACGACACGAAACGCCAAAAATATTCTCGGTCTACCGCATCTAAAACGACAAAAAATCTGAAGGGAAATTCAATCGCTGTTAACTGACACAATATTTTGAGTACTCGCCGGCACTAAACGCAGGCGCCGGCACTGAACACGCCTGGCGTGTTCAGTGCCGGCGCCGCACTTCTCGGCATCGCCGCTCGGGCAAGAAACGTCCCCAATGAGTTGCAAAACGTTGAAAACGTTTTTCAACTGGCACACAAGAACACAGGACGCGCCCTATGTCGGATACCCAGTATTTTGAAGCACTCAACAGCACACCCAACGCTGGAGCGGCGCTCCGAAGAGCACTTTTGCCAACGTTTCTAACCGCTCAGCATGGCCGCGGAACCTGACGCTCGCTAGATGGCGCTACAGTATTCAAAATGGAGCTACCCACGATGAAGAAACGTCAGCTGCCTCTTCGAGTCGTCCAGAAGTTTCCTTTGGGGATATATTTTATGAAGAGACAGACGGGCAAGGCTGAACTCCGGTCGTGGTCTTGGACGAAGAAGTACGTCGGCGACGGCAGGGACAGGCTGTTTTCTTCGGTAGCTCCCTTCCTTCGGCGCCCAAAGTGCAGGCCGCGGCAGCAGAGGTGCGCTCCTGGGAATGGACCCGGCGGTGGCACGGATTCCGCGGGAGAGGGGGAAGGCGTATTTGGCCGTTTTCGGGTGGGCACCGTCATTTGGCGTCAGGGGCTCTTTTGTCTTTGGCCGGTGGCCACCGCTGACCCCGTCGTTTTGTGTCCGTTCGCCGGGGCCTCGTTGGGCCCTAAAAATAGGCAAAAAGGTCCCCACGGGGCTCCCCTTCGGGCCTGGAAACAATGTGCGGACAGTATGCAAACGAGGCCGGCGGATGCGCCCGCGCCGCGCTCTAGTTTCCTTCTTTTCGATGGGCGCGCCAATTTATATACTTTATGTACATACCATGTGAAGGGATGACTCCAGTTTTATAACGAAAAAACATTTTTTTTGCCTTTTTTATTTTGGTAGGGAGGGGCTGAACTCTGAAGACAGGATTTCCTTCCCAAATCGGTTGTTTTACCGTATTTGTACTTCGACGTTTGCGTTTATTTTCGCCGTTTGTCTTGTACTGTGCGTCTATAGAACTCGTTTTGTTGAAGGTTCTATTCCGCGCGCGCAGTTATCGAGTTGCCGTTAGTCCGAATCCCACGCCGGCTGGTTTCGATTTGAACGAGGGTTGTGTACCGCTGTAATAATGAATTACTGCGCTGTGCCGAAACCAGGTCGGTATGTTGTATCGCACTGGTTAAATTGCCTCTTTACGGCGCAGACATTAGATCCTTTTTTAAGGCATACTAAGTTTCCTCTGCCTAAGCATGCACACAACAAATGTAACTTTTATTGGCTATCAAATTGGCACGTTTTATGCGCTAGCTGCTAACACGACACTGGCAGTTTACAGCGTGCACTCGTGGCTTGGTGAGCCGCTTCGCTCGTACGAACTCTTCCGTGCCAGAGACACTCCCCAGATCAAGCCTGTCTTCTGCTCGCGGCTTTTGAACGTGGTACGCGTTTCACGTCCCAAACGTCGAACCTCTACGTCTAGGGGATTTCAAAGTTTACGGTCCACGCAAGCACCGCAAATGGAAGAGGCCAGATTCTCTTTCGTAGAACGCTCTGGAGAAGTGCACGTGCGAATGCATTCTGTATTTCAGGACAGCGTTTTCTTGTTTTTGTAGGTTGTTGCACTGGCGCTTTTTGCTAAGAGCTTTGTAATGCTGCACTGGCGCCTCTTGCTCTGACTGTGATATCTTTCCTGCGGTACGGAAATGTGCCGCCACCCCTGACCGCACAGTTTATATCTGCAATCGGGTTTCGAATGCTCGGCATCAGACTGGCGTGCTTACCGTAACTAGGGGGCCTTCTCGTACAGCGCGAGTCCGTGTATCAGGCGTCCCCGTAGCTACGCTAAGCTACGCACCGTCGCTTGTTCGTTGTGTTTTGCTTCGTTGTGCACGGAAAACAAAACGAAGGCAAGGCAGGTGGCTTGACCTCTGTCGACCTCGTGACGTCATCGGCTCGCCGCGGCCAACCGGAAAGGTTCCCAAGTCCGAACCCCCGTCCTTTGGCCCTCCCTTGTCAGGACTCAGGAAGCGTGGCCGGTCGCCGCCGCCGCCGAGTGCTCCGGCTCCTCTCCTCCGTCGCCCGGAGGACGGGAAATCACGCGCGACTCGCGTCGCCCGAATAAATCGAGCCGAGGACCCCCGCCAAGCTCGTGGCATCTCGAACGCTGCTCGACGTCCCGACAAAAGGACCGCTCCGCTCCATCGTCGTCTAACGATTCCTCGCCACAAAGGATCGGAGAGGTTACGAAAACGGTCGGAGGGAACCGAGGAATGAGAAAAAAAAAGCACACACGCGCAAAAAGAAAGCCGAGGCAAAGCGGCAGTAGACGTTTGATTCTCTCCATCGCCTTCGTGCTTTCGTCTTCCCTCTCTCTCTCCGCCTCTGCCTAAATGTGCATCCGCGCTCGGAAAATGCGGCCGTTTCTTCTTTGTCGAAGACGTCGCGAAGGTGGTTATGCCACGCGGACGCCCACCGCGGCTTCTTCGCAACGGTGTTTCGGTCTGCCCGACGTTCGAAGGCGCCGCAAAGCTGGCGGTGTGCTGAAGAAGTGCCCTCGCTCGCTCGGGGACGCCGACGCCGACCCCGCGGAAGCGATCGAGGTGGAGAGCAAAGAGAAGGCCGAGATTTGCCTCGCTCCCTTTGACGAGCCCACGCGACGGAGAGACCGTAGACCCTTTTATTGTTGGCCTCTGGGTTTGTTTGTTTTTCTTTTAAGAGAGGCCTCAAAACTCGCCAAGATGAGGGCAGGTGTCGAAAGACGCGAGACTGTGAGGATTGCGGCGCTCTTCGCGGGGTGTCATTGCACCGAGTGGCATTGCGGCGTGCGATATGATCGTACACGGGTAATGCGCCCGATGTTGTGCTTCGGATCTCTGATCGATTTCTGACGCCCCGACGCTCTTCCGCAGGACCGTTTGCCGTTTCGGAAACGCCTCCGAGACTTTCTATAGCGGGACGCGGGAGTGGAACGATCTTCGCATTGTCTGATGCGTGTTAAATGTATGACGTGGGACGTCGATTTTGTTCCATCTCGGGGTACATGATTCCGGATCAAGGATGAGTCGTCTGGGTACCTTTGATACGTTATGTCGCCAAGTGCTGCAGCCTGGCACACCGAGTGACAAGCTGACTTTATTTCGAGCTAATGCCCGTGCTCCTGCATTTTGCCCCAGTAAGCCACCGAGGACCAGCAGGCAGCAGTATTCCTGCCTCATTGTATTGCACTCTTCATGCCACAAGGAGACAGATGGTACAGATGGCAATATATCAAGCGTGAACGATATAGATCATTCAGATTTGAGGAAGTACTCTGTGGCTGGTGCTTAGTGCCACACTCCGTTATGGCAACACACGCCTTGATTGCCCTTAGCCAGACAAAGGGCTAGCACTGGCGCTCTGAAGTATGAGATGACGTCACTCTGATCACAGTCGTCCTTCGCACTCCATTGACGTCCCTCCCCCATTCCAGCTTGCCATTATTTGTCTTCCTATCTCATTCTCCCCCAGCGCAGCGTAGCCCGCTAGATCCACGCGCTTAGGCTAACCTCTTTCTTTCACCCATTCTCCCTTTCTCCCTCGCGCTTTCATGTTGCTCTTTGTGTGATTGGGCGTCTGAATGGTCGCTGCATCGGCGCACGCTCTGCTAATGGAGTCAGTCTCGTTAGTGGGTTTTCATCGTCTCTTTTTCAAACGCGCCCATTTTCTCTTCCGCGCGTCGACAGACATCTGAGGAACTGTATACCGCAGAAATGTAGCCAGATAGTTCACCGGACATACGACGGAAGTCAGTCGAGGAGAATCGGCCGACCGCTGCCCTGCCGGCAAGCACTATTACCGCTGCGATCGCACGTGCTGTTCGTAACGTGCGGCCAAATGTCGGCCGTTCATCGCAGCCGACCTTTGATTGCATGCCAGGCCGGCCGACACTGAACGCGCGACCTCAAATCTGGTGTATACCGTCACGGCGGCGGACCAATTATGGTGAGGTTACTTGGTGCTACGCGCACACTTGAGGCCTGTCTCGTCTGACCCGATGGAGCCCAGCGCTCGTGAAAAACGTAGCACCTGGTAGCCTTGCCCTCATACAAACTCGACTTAGCTTCTTTTTTTTATGTGTGTGTGTGTGTGTATGTGTCTCTCTTAGACGTGCATCTCTGACCCATCCCACTGAATCATCACGCGTGCTCCCTAAAACCGGGGTCGCACCGCTCATACATCCTACAAAAGACAGTCTGCAAACACGAATCACCGCAATGTCCGTGGTTCGAATGCCGCGTGCCAAGTTTTCTCCTCGAACTCATTGCCATGCGGCATTCGAAGCACAGATCTCGCTGTGTCTCGCGTTCGAATCTGTATGGCGACTGTCTTTTGTATGATGTATAAGCAGTGTTACCCCGGCTTTAGGACTCGACAATAGACCATTTGCTGTCTTACCCAAGCATCAAGGAGAATGCAGGGATTGGTGTTCCACGCGCCACACGCGCACGCCTTTCGTGTATAAAAGATTCGAAGTAAATAACCAAAAGAAAGCATTGACGAACGCGCGTGCAAGATGCCATTTGTTTTAGGTTTTTTGCTTTGGAAAAGTTACTACTGCTGAGGCCAGCACGTGCGGCGCGTGGAACACCAATCCCTGCATTCTCCTTGATGCTTGGAGTAAGACAGCAATAGGTCTATTCAGTTGCTGACTTTTTTGTGTAAGCTTTTTTTTTTTTGAGGGGGGGGGGGGTGTGTGTTTGATTATTTGTGTTCGGGTGCCAAAATAATAAAAAAATCCGGCAGACACACTTAAGACTGCTTACGCGTGGGAATCTGAAAGCATTCCTACACGGAATGAAACACGAGGTGCAAACAGGTGAAAATGAGCGCGTCGTCGTTCCCTTTTGGAATGCTCCCCATTTGCCTCGTCACGGCGTAGACAGGTGGCCCACCCACGGCTGTTCGAGCTCGGAGCGCTTCGCCTCCGCCGTTCGCGTCCTTCGCATCTTTGATTTTCATCGACGAAACTTTCAAGGGACTTCCGCGAATCGGGCGCCGTTGAACAGCTGAGCGCGTTCCGATGTTGGGTCACTCTCGGGGAGCTGAGCCTGTGGTCGCTCGGAGGGTGCTCATTCCACGTTTATTGCTTCTCAGTCCGGAAACAGCTGACGTGATCGGCTCTGTGAGCTAAAACGATGACGTGGGTGTATGTGCGGGAAGTCAGTGGCCTCGGATCAGCAAGTGGAGTCTCGCCGTGACACATTTTCAGTTGCATCGTTGTGCGTTCCTCCCGCAAATCCCCCCCCCCCCCCCCCATTCTTTCCACGTTAGCGAGAGAACGCCGGAGAGGAGGCCAGTCCCTCCTCGCCTCGTCCCCGACGTTCGCTCTGCATCTCTGTACTATAAAATACTGTTGGTTTGAATCACAAACCACCTGTTTGGACAGAGCGGCGGTATTTTGTGTAGAGGTCAGACCTCTCCGCCTATAGACACTGACATTTCATTTCAGTAGTTGGCTGACCGTCGGGTAGAGGGCGCTGGTGCACTCGCCGCCATGAGGTTGCTTCAATTTGGTTGGTTTCGGTTTCAACGCGCACGCCATTGTGTTGCTGTTTCATGCCGTTTTCGCTTAATTTTGTGATACAAATTTCTTTCTTGTGGCACACAACGAATGACACGATGGTACTGAGTCACTTGGACAACCACGAGGTGGTTTCGAGCCTAAATTGCGAGCACTTTCACGGACACCAGATGCGTCTGATTACGTCCAATCGTCAATTTCGGCCAGGTTCGGCGGTGAAACAACTGCTCTGATGCAAAGAGAGGATTACCATCGCCCACGGCCGTACCCGCGGACAATAGTTGCTAGAAAAAAATAAATAAAGATCAGGAGAAGCTCCGCCTCCAGCACGCGCTTCTTGCCTGCCGCCGGGCTTTGGCTGCGCGTGCACCGAGTGGTATGGAAGGGCTCGAGCTCAAGTCAGAGATTCGACTGCTCATCTTATATTGTAACAGACTATAATGCATGAGTGCTTAGTGAAGAAGCAGGTCCACAACATGATTAACAATGTGCTGAATCACGAAAAACAGATGAAGTGACAAGTTTACTGTTTGGGTTTCGTAGACCAACTTTTTGTGAACTTCGCAGTCTGAAGAAGTCCCCTATAATGACGTAGATAATATAAAAAAGTGTTGTTTCCTCGGCCTGTTTTATTTAAATAAATTAAGTTCTCGAGAAATATTTTAATAGACCAACCTAGGCCAACTAGAAAATTTATTTAACTAAAGTACTCATTAACAAGATTTCACAATATTGGCCTTATGAAATAGACTATTTGTTATATGGAGATATGCTTACGACGTTCTCAAGGTATGAGATAAGTGACAGGCCCCTCAATTGAAGTATGACATTAATCTCCCGTAAAATTTGCCAGATGAAATTAAAGGCCGCAAAAGAAGTGATCTCCGGTAAGTTTGGCTGAAGTAGAGCGCCAGTCACCACACCATGGACCTGTGTAGAAAGCTCTTTACTGGTTCGAACCGACGCGCTTGTAGATTTCGGCGTCGCCAGTTACTAAAAGTAAATCCCTATTCCCCGTCGACAACGCTGCACTCGTGCGATTTTCATGCAGACGGATTCTTTTCGGCATCACAAATTGTGGATCCCAGGCACTCTCAAGCTGTCTGTGACAGTTTCTTACGCAGGAAGTCAAAACCTTTGTGCTGAAATGAATTAACTGAATTGAACTGGTTATCTTAAGAAAATCATTTAACAATTAAAAGACTGTAGAAATGGGACTAATTAAGTACGGCATACAGTTTCTTGGAATTCATAAATAAACCGATCGAGCGAATGTTTATATAGCAAAAACGATTAAGAACGTCAAACAGATGTAGGTGTGATATTGTAAACAAACAAATTGCCTGATGTTGACGTACCATTATTTCTAGCATCAGATAAAAAAAATTCAAATTAAACGTTTGTTGCCTATCTTGTCCACGAGTTCACCTATATAATCAAAAGCCACTGTTTTCGATCTGTTATAAATACAAAACACGATGCTTTCAGGAAACACGTGGTTATTTACAGTGAGTATTTTGTCACCTTCCTTGAGATCCTAAATGCGCGATCATATATATATTTACATCGTGCTTCCTATTGCGAATGTTCCGCCACTATTAGTAAGCAAACCTGAGTTCTCATAAGTTATTGACCTTTGAACCCTCCTGCTGTCTTAGAGTCATATATGTGCTCAATGTGCGTGAGCGTTAACGCTGATTCATGTGCTCATATAGCCTCATCACACGTAGCCGGCACACCGACGGTAAAAATAGTCAAAACGTGTTACAAAATTAACTGCAGAAATTGTGAACATAATGATGTAATGCAATTACATGGTAAATATATAAGTATCGGACGACACTTTCCGGAGTGAGGTAAGAAACGCGGTGAAACGCGACGAAAAACACGAATTCAACGCATCCGCCAAGACGCGGAGTAGCGCGGAGGGGAGAGCGGAGCGACGAGTTGAAGCAACCTAATGGCGGCCGCATCACGTGACTCCAAGATGGCAGCGCCCATGCGGCGGAGGGTGAAAAGGTCTATAGGGTGTATTCACTGGCGGCCATATCCGTGTGCGCTAATGCTGAGCACGTGCTGATGGCTAGCTTCCACAGTTCTTTTGCAACGTGCACCGCACCATCAAGATTGCCGGTCTTGACAGCCTATCAATGTGAGCTCGTTCTGAGCATGCGCTCTAAACAGTGACCTCAAATATGGCGGCCAGTGAATACCCCCTATAGACACTGACAAGGCCTGCTGACTCTCCACCGTGACGTCACAGTTCCGATAAGCGTGACCTCTTTCATACTTGTTTTCATATTCGCCTGATTTGGTTCCAGCAGTGTCCGAAGCGTTGCGCGGTTAGTGTGGTGGAGAGGGAACAGTGGAAAGACCTTCTATCTAGGTGGTGTTGCCTCACTACTTCGTGTCGCGGCGTGTCTCACCGCATACTGTCACATTGTATATAAAAAAAAAAAGTCGGTTGAAAAGAAAAGGAGAAATCTTGGACTTTGTACGAGGCACCGGTGTTGGCAGCGCCCTACGAGCCGAATCTGCCCGTCTTCTCGCGATGGTGGTGTGGTGTCCTTCCTCGGGAAGCGGCAAGAAATCCCGTTTGTTCGGCGTTCCGCTCGGCCGATCTCCGCTGAATGGCGCGAATTTGAAAGGCATTCGGGGGACGCCGACGACCTTTACACGAATTCGAAGCGGCTGCGAGGAAGGGTTCTTGTGTGGCATGCACCCGTGTATAGCGTCGTCCAGGTTTCGGCGGAGCGTGAAGGATGCGGCGCCGTCCCGAGCACGTGGAGAAGCCGGGCGGCAGTCGTGCCCCGATTCCGCGCCTCACCTTCGTTGGATTGCGTGCACCGCGGGCGTTGCCCACTTCGAAACAGGGTGAATCGGCGGGGCCGTCGAGGTCGGAGAAGAAGGCTTCGGAAAACTGTCCACATTTCTCAGATCCAAATGCTACAAACGTCGAGAAAGGAAAAAAAAAATGGCCACGGCTTTATTTTTAAAAGTCCCGTAATGCGTTGAATGCACTTGTTGAAGGAGCGATCGTTTACCTTTGTGTAGAAGACATTACACATCAGTGTTACGTGTCACCGTAATATCACGTGAAGCGACGTCACGGTATCCAGATGTGGTGTCTCGAGACCCGACGTCGGGTGACTTGACATCACCTTCCACACCTACGTGACACCCCACGACTAGCGAACGGTTGTCGCTGACATGCCCTGCCATGCGGTGCGCATGGACGGACCGTGTTTTCTGGGAGCAGGCGAGTTCCGTTATAAAGCGTGGAGACGAATGGGTTTGAAATATAAACGATAACAGAACTAGCGTTGCCTCGGTCAATTTTGCCCTCGGAGTGCCACATTTTCGCGATATATATATATATATATATATATATATATATATATATATATATATATATATATATATATATATATATAATTTTTTTTTTTTTTTTTTTTTTGTCGGGAATACGATTTTGATCACAACGGCGACAAACCTTGCTTGCCGCTCACGGAGTCTGGACTCTGGAACACGCATGCGAAATGCGTCGGCAGCATTTCCGGCAATAGGTTGAGACAGGCACGTAGCCAGAATTTTGTTTCGGGGGGGGGGGGGGGGGGGCCTGCCCATGACAAAACGCTGTATGAGGGGAGGGGGGAGAGGAGGTCCCAGCAAAATGGAAGATTTCGGGGGGGGGGGGGCCAGGCCCCATGGGCCTCCCCCTGGCTACGTGCCTGGGTTGAGACTAGGGCTGGACTTCGATGGAAAGTTTTAGCCCGATTAATCGCCACCCTTTAATCGATGAATCGGTCTGCCTTAATTTACAGACCTAGCTAATATCGTCAAAAAGGCTAAAGTACAATCTTCAATTTTTTTTTTTCGGGGGGGGGGGGGTGATAAAAGTTGTAATGTAGATTTTCAGCTCTGGATAAACATCTGCAGTTAAGTAAAATAAGAAAATAGAAAACAGTCACAGATTGTGTTTCCAGCTCCGAAGGCGTAGAAGTCTCCTGGTATTCTTTGACATGGGGGAGTTTCTTGCGTCTTCACAATCATCGTTCATGCACTATAGACAGACGCTCGAGGGACATTTTACCCAGGAGGGGTATTACTTTCTTCGATAAGCTATAGGAGGAACGAAGAAGCACTGCGATCGCCACCGCAATTCACCGTTCCTCACGTCTGCCGTGAAACCATACAGCGACACACCCAAGCTTTTCCGTTTGCCATTCGACATCGTGTGCTGACGCCATTGAACGGCACGACGAGCTTGAGAGGATTAATAACGTCGAACACTTTACAAGGGTCATCACTCATCATGGTCGGACCCACCTCAACGAGGGGTTATGAAAAAGGAGTCGGCGGCCGTCGATGCCAGAGGAGCGAAGATGATGCCTAAACCCTGACAGGTGCGCCTCTCTCTGGGTACGCTAAAAAATTAATTGCGATTTAAGCATTAATCGATTAATCGGAAGGTTAACCGATCAATCGCCCAGTGAGCCGTGCCGCCAGACCGGTTTGTGATATGCTCCAAAGGCAGTTTCTTGGTCGCCGCTGTGGTCCTGCATGCATCTTGAGCGATTGTGTATCCTTGTGAGACCAACCTCCCCCTTGCCTTTATTTTTTTTTTTTCTCCAATCTTTCCTTCTGTCAGGAGTTTTCGTTGATTCTGGAACTTGTGGAGATAAAGAACGAAAATTGCGACTAAAGCAAGGCCATGCTGTATGTAGTACCGGTCTAAATAACTGAACTCGTCACTTAATTCTGCGAGCAACTATTTTTAAAAGTTCGCGTGTCAGTGGCACACAGACAAAAAAAAAAGTGAAATAAGGAAAAAAGCACGCCGATTTGCGTACTTTCACGAACTCTGGCGTACGATGTCGGTCATTTTTCCGTTTTCCTCGCCTTTCTCTTCTTGGAAAGCGCGACGAGCGGCGGGGTTTCTCTCGGATTGGCCACGGTGACGCGGCGTCACGTGCAGTGCCGGGTTACCACCGGACAAACGTTTTCTTGCCTTTCGCTCCTCGCGCTTTGTGGCGTTTTGCCTTTCTTGCGTCAGCTTGTTTGCTCCGATCGAGTTTTTTTGAACATGCGCAAGGTGTCTAGAAACCGAGAAGAAGCTGCTGCGCGAGCTGCACGACCGCCGTTCCCCTCTCCACATAGCTGGGCGACTGCGCGAGGTGTTGACTGCACGCGGCTGCTCGTGTCGACAGAGCTGCGCAGCGTCCTTCCCGAGTTGCGCAATCCCCACTGGAGGAGAACAACGCAGTAGCTAGCAGCAGCCTGCAATGGAAGCCATTTTTCCTCCCGGCGGTGACACGCAGCCATTGCTGACGTCGTGTCGCTAGTAGACCACGCAATCCTTACACGCCCCCCCCCCCCTCCTCCTCCTCCTCCTCCTCCATCCTCTCCCCGTCTCGAGGCCATGGACCTAGTGTGGACGCTGAAAGGTCTCAAAATCAATCAGTGTTCACCCACAATTAAGTGCACACCCATAGAAAGTTAAAACGCAGCAGGCTGAGGAAGGTACAACTGCGCATGTAGTTGGGCTAAGTGGTGGTGCATTCTTGTTTGGTGGGAACAGCATTAAAAGACGTAGGACCAGGACGAAGAAACGCAGAGACAGTGCGGTGGCTTACAAGTGAAAGTTTATTGCTGTGCAAAAACAGAAATTAACGAGGAAAAAAAAAGGGGGCGGGGAGAAAAAAAAAAGTACACAGGCCTGGCTAATCTTAAGAATTTTCTTATATGTTGAAAACGTCCGACTACAAATACAGTAATAATTGGTCCAGCAAAAACCCCATTAGGAAGTTTTCGAATAGCGTACGCAAAAAATAACGCCGTCGCCACTGCTCATGCGCCGAACTCAACCGTGTTTTACGCTTTTGCGTGCGTTCTTTTAGCGTACGCTATGTTTCAGAAATTGCGTGCGTAAGCACGCAATTTTGAAACTGGCTGAGACAAGACCGGTTTTTAAGCCTCTTCAGACGGCGTAGGACCGGCTGCGCTGCTGCGGAGCTGATCGTAAAGGCCCGTTCACACTCTTGCGACCGAGTAAGACCGAGATGCGAAGACCGGTTTTTAAGCCTCTTGCGACGTCTTAGGACCGGGTGCGCTGCTGCGGAGCTAAGACGTCGCAAGAGGCTTGAAAACCGGTCTTGTCTCTCAGTCTTACTCGGTCGCAAGAGTGTGACGGGCCTAAAGACCAGACCGGTTTTTAAGCCCTCTTGCGACGTCTTAGGACCGGGTGCGCTGCTGCGAGCTGAGACGTCGCAAGAGGCTTAAAGACCGGTCTTGTCTCTCTCGGTCTTACTCGGCCGCAAGAGTGTGAACGGGCCTTAAAGGCCCGTTCACACTCTTGCAATTGAGTAAGACCGAGAGAGACCAGACCGGTTTTTAAGCCTCTTGCGACGTCGTTAGGACTGGGTGCGCTGCTGCGGAGAAATCGGTATTCACGAACGCGTTCTTAAAGCGACACTGAGAGGATATTTATGCTCGCCAAGGTTTTTATTTGCACATGACATATGAGAGCCCAACTACACAGAACACAAATTGCGGCTTGAAATTAGTTTTCTTTCCGCCCGAAAACCGCCGATCGAGAACTGGCCGGTTTGAGAGGCACTGACTCTCTTCTCCGTGGTCACGTGCAGGGCCGGATTAAGGTACGGGCTAAGGGGGCTGCAGCCCAGGGCCCCCGACTCTCTGGGGGCCCCCATGACGGAAGCTCGTAGAAAAAAAAAAAAACGAAACCTAAAAATATTTTGGAAAGCGATGTTGCTTTGCCGCAGCATTCGAGAAGAGGGATATACAAAGATAATGGCGATGTCAGCGAGGCCAAACGCGCACTTCGCGTAGCACACTCCTATCCCTGTACAAAGCCGGCCCTTTGGGTGGGTGACCGGCCCCTTAGGGTGCTTGTCCGCTTTCTTTTGAAAGCGGCTTCGAGCAAACGAAGAAAACACGCGAGGGGCCCCACGATCTGAGGTTTTTCGCTCCTCTTTTTTTTTTTTGTCAGGAAGGGAAATGTCATAAACACCTCCCCCTTCACCCTACTCGGGCTCGTGTCTCGTGCGCGCAAACACGTGTTTTTGAGCAGCGCTTACACTTTGAAAGTGCGGCCTTCGACGCTGCTGGGGAAGGGAACAAAGCTGCATGCCGCCTCCGCGGTGGTCTTGCCGGAGTGCTCCCTAGTTGAAACCAGACGGGAATGGTAAATTTTTTTGTATTTTGAGGCTACTTTCTATTGATTAAAAAATAAAGGAAACTGCAGTATTTCCCAGGTTCATTGCCTTAACCAGACATCATTATCATCATCATCGTCGCCATCATCATCATCATTAGGGCCCCTGAAGCGTCCTTAGCCCAGGGCCCCGAAATGCCTTAATCCGGCTCTGGTCACGTGCCATTTCTCTATGGTTTAGACACAACCACCAAAGATAATCAAAGGCGTGTGTCATCGAAGGCACACACACAATATTAAAAATAAAAAAAAATGTGATACTAATATTTTTTTTTTGGCTTCTAAGAAGTTGCAAATACGTTGATTGGAAAAGAAAAAAAAAGTTGCACAGCCACGTGATTTCCGGTAACTTTCTCTTCCTCCCCAGTCCAGTTTCGGTTTCGATTTCAAGCAGTTGCGGTTTTTTTTCCGTTTTTTTTACTTTATTAAAAATATACGTGACGCTGTAGCACAATATTGATTGGGCAGTCTGACACCATAATAAATCGCCTAAAGAAATTGGGGGTGTCAGTGTTTTTTAATTGAGAGGAGGAAATCGACGTTCTCGTAAGGAAAAATTAGAACTTCCGGTGTCCCGCAAGCTCCCGATCCCCGCGAGAGCGGGCTGTTGCTTTGGCGACAGCGTCTTCGGCAACACAAACAACCAATCAGAGAGCTGGCTATAGTTCGAAGCACGTGGAGTTTGAATAACAAACGCAGACGGCCTTTCCGCCAACGCTGGTCTGGGGATCGTGTTCATGCAGTGGAATGTCGACGCTACCACGATTGAATGCCGAGGCCGGGATAACCGCCTTCGTCAACTGCTACGAACTCGATCGCTACGAAGTCAACACAACTGTCATCATTGCTAAAAGGAGACGGCCTGCGCCGGTCGTTTGTAAAGCGGCGTAGATAAGAAACAAATCTCCGCGGCGTTTTTCGCGGCCTCGGAGATGCAGGAGCGAGCCGACGTCCAAGGAGATACGTTTGAACTACGAGGGAGTTAGCAAGAGCCACGTAAATGGCCTGTTCACACTTGGAGCGGACACGCGCGTTTGATCGAAGCGCTGGGTTCGCACTGTTGGACCACGTCTTGGTAAGCGCTTCGGGATGACGTGACACTCGGCCAAGGAAGGTTGAACCGGCATCGCGTAGCTCCCACGAACTGTTCTGGCTCGACAGTGTTGACGTACCATCGTGTCGAAATAAAAATGGCATACTAATAACAAAGTGTATGTTGCGAAGGTAATCTATACGGCGTTTATTTGAGCTCTATATCACACAAAACAAAAATATAGAATCGATGAGAGTCCCTTTTCGACGACAGCGTTCGTCACCGCATGCTGCGGAAAACAAGGGGATGACAAAGGGAAGATACTGACCTCTTAATCGAAAATTGAGGTTAGCGATCAAACTATTCATACGGGGAGAGTCCACGAGAGTCGCGCGGGCATATTCCATTCTGCAAGCCAGCCGGTCGTGGTCTTGGCTGCAGGGACCGTCGGAGCAGGTCGGAGTGCCTCGCCGAGCTAGCCCTCGGCGGCCGCTCGGTCGGTGGGACCCCATGGCTGTGTTCCAAATCTTACCCAAATGGATCCGAGTTACTCCGGCGGATCGTATCACGGGACAGCACAGATTGAAAACGCTGGACGCGGGTAGGTTTTAGGACGCCAAGGGTACAAAACCCTTACCCTGGAGTAAGATCGAGTCAATTTTGGAACACGGCCCATACAGTGCCATAGGCCTCCCCCTGGCTACGCCACTGAACGCCCGCGACTCTGACGTTACCATGCCTGATGTGACGTCATGACACGACCAGCCATGCATAACTGAGAAATTTGGCGTGAAGTTTCGTATTGATGTTCGTAATTAATTTAATCAATATTGGGGCGTCTTCTAATAAAATAAATATCCCATCTGACTATATTTAGGCCCTCTCTACGTGACCAGCGCAAAAACTAAATAACATTCGGATATCACCGGGCAATTTTTTCAAGTACGCGTAGAAGTACCTTGAATTACCGCATAAAGTAGGAAATGTAATGCCCCGCAAAAAGCCAAACTTGTATTTATTTTTACTTTTTTTTTTTTTTTTAACTACGGCTTTTGAGGTGCTCGATGCGGCCCAAGATCAACGCTCTTTTGCTTCTCGTGACTGAACATCCAGGGATCGCTCGGAGAAAACGACCAAAAACGTCACTTGGGTTTGTCCAGGGTGTACACAAAGCATCCCCACGCAGAGGGAGAAGGGGCGTGGCCGGCGAAGCACGCAGGGCTGCAAGCCGATCGACGCACTGGTCGTGGTCGCCACGCTTCGCTTGACGGACGTCACGGTCCTGACGTGAATCGCCCCGACTCGGACGAGAGGCGTCGCTCGTCTTGTTGATCCAGTACTCGTTTCGCCGCTCGCTTTTCTTGGGCTAGTGTTGGGCGTCTCTGAATCCTTGTACACGTCGGGAGGGCAGCGCATTCGCTATTCGTATCCCTGCGGCGGCACGCCACGATTCTTGTTAGCGCGCTTCTTTGCAAGCGGACAATTAAACCAGCCTTTATTGTTTCTGCAACACTGTGCGAGGGCAACACCACATTAAAGTTCACTGTAACCACATCGAATAATCAAAGCCTGTGCAGTAGAATTTCGACGTCATCACAGCGAGATCGAACGAAGACACCGATTTGATACTAGTACTGTCTCAGTGCTCGGCTGGGCATCTGCCTCGGGCCCAATTGCTGAGTTGGCGTCATCCGACTGTGATGACGTTCCATCCAGGCAGAAGAGAATCAGGAGGTCGTTAGCAAACCTTAAATATAATGTTGGCAGAAAGGAAATAATTTATGTACATTGCAGCTTTACAGTTTCCACAAAGTCAGCCTCTCTACGGATTCGTCGTTTACAAAATTCGTCCGCGCACTTATTGCCTCGGAAGGAAATCTTGTTGGAACCTGCCCTCGGTCGAACACAGCTCGTCTGGCAGCCAATGACTGGCTATCCATTCGCGCAGGCACGGTCTGCCCGCCGGCCGAACGGAGAGAAAGGCGAAGTTCGCACAACCCTCCAGAGAGGGCGCCACCTCTTCTTCAAATGGAGGATTCCAAGGAGCGCATCTTTTGAACGTCAACATTTCGGCTCGGCCTGGCCCCCTGGGATACAAGCAGATTCCCGGGAAAGTAGACGAGATTTCAGTGAGCATTCATGCGCCCTTAGATCTCACTGTGAAAAGGTTACATTTCGTGTATTTTTTTTTTTACTTTTTTATTTTTATTTTTTATGCCGTTTTCTTAGGTCCTTACCGCTCATCGTACCTGTCGCACTGGCCTTCCCCTGACCTGAGTCGAGTCGACTGTTCATGGAGCGCTCTGGTCCCTGCGTTTTGATTTGATGCGGCAGATTCCATCAGACGTGCTGATCTCGTCTCTTCAGACGCCTCGATACGTTGCCTTAGCAGTTCTGCTAACGCCCGTGCCTTTTAGAACGAGGATTAATTAAAATGTCCGAGGCCAGGCCACTGTCGTCGCAGCACTTCCTATGTTTGTTTTTGTTGTTGTTTTTTTCTAGGGAATTTTGGTGGCGCGTTGGTTTTTGAGCTCCCATCAGTGGAGTAAACTTTCTCCGGAGTCCCCTATCTCCGTGGTGCGCTGCCGTCGGCTAGTTGGCAAACAAAGGAGACGTTACTGCGCACGGGGGAAAGGGTCGGGAACGTCGTTAGGGCGGGCGGCGCGTCCAGTCGGCGACAGCGGCCGCGTGTGCCCGCGCAGGGGCTTTACCCCGGACCGGTCGTCGCCGATCGAGGCCGGGAAGCGTCGTCGTCGCAGCGTGGGCGCGCGAGGACCACGAGATGGCCGATAGCGGCGACCCTAATGCGCTGTCGAGGGCGCCCCCCGTGCCGTGTGTGTGAGCAGCACGCTTAGAAGGCCTGCGCATGACGTCATTGTTAGTGGATCCCGTGACGCTGCGAGAGGCGCTGACGCGAGCTAGGCGGCGCTGCCTGGAGTGATGACGTTTGGGGGAAAGGCCTTGTCTTCTAGGCGGCAGTATTGGTGTGACACTGCCGCTGCCGCGCGCTGGACGTGTCGCCGAGCGAGCGTGCGGAGCGGTCCCTGTGAGGGATACCGGGCGCTCAGCGGCTGGTAGGGCGGACTCGCTCACAAGGACGTTGCGTCGAAACCGTCGCGACCTCAGCTGTCAGTTTCGAATTTTAAAGACACCGGTTTATGGGGTTAGCTTGTCTTGGATTAAGGCGACTTGTCCCTCAGCTGCATGGGGGCCTGTTAGCCAGTGCAGTACCACCGTGCATTTTGATTTCATTACTGACATGGTAACCCTGGAGCCGGGGAAAAGAAGGGACGTAGGACAGACACACTCGCCTGCACCCTTGCTTTAGTTACATTGATTTCATGGGACCGATAAAAGATCCAAACTGCCGGGCGCTTCCAAGTTCCCTTCTATTTATTTATTTATTCATTCATTCCCAGTACTAACTAATCCCATTCGGGACTGTGTGGTACAGTTGAACAGAAGCAAACGTCTGGATGTTGGTACAAAAACGAATAGCTATATGCTGGGCACTCTCGCGTACCAGCCGCCATTGCTCCGTACCATGCACCAGTCTCCGTACCTTGTGCAGCATACATTTCGCATCACCGAATCTGTTTTTCTCGGCAAGCCTCGCCGAGAAGACGAATTCGATTGGGACAAATGTATGCTGCAGAAGGTACGGAAACGGGAGCATGGTACGGAGCAATGGCGGCTGATGTGGCGTCAATGCAAGCTATGTGTAACATGGCTTGCATTGACGTCACATCAACCGCCATTGCGGTAGTCACCTCCTTTCCACTTGTTTTCCCTCTCGGCATTTCGGGCGCATGGAGGAGAGGTGGATCGGCTTCGCCTTCACGTTGAGGTGGAAAGAGCGAATGACCAGTCCGCGACGTCATGGACTTGGCGCGCAGAATTTCAGATAAATCTCTCGCCGTCAATACTGCTCTAAAAAATTTCGCGAATTTTTTTTTTGACGCGCGTGCTTCAGCCAGACTGCTAAAAAAAAAAGAAGAAAAGTTTGGGGCTTTTTAAGCATAGAAATAAACGCGACCGATTATTCGAATAATTATTCGATTAAAGTCTGGCAATTAATCGGGTTAAACTTTTAATCGACTCCCAGCCCTAATACTGAGTATGGAACGGAGTATAGTAGCCCGCCGTACCAGTCTCTTTTTTTGTATGTGCGGCCAGTCCCTTAGCGCAACGGCGCCACCCTGGGGCTTCCGGAGGTTCCCATTCGAGTTCTTCCCGTCCGCTTCGACCACCTCGCTGGTTTGTTTACATCTGGTGTGTGGAGTTTCCCCGCTAGACTTCCGGTTCATGTCTCACGAATACTCTTAAACCGCCGCTCTTTTTTTCTTATTTCCTAGGTCATTCTCTTTTGAAAGTGTTGTCTGTCTGGTGCGAATTCCGTGATTCAACGGCTGCCTTTTCCTCTATTGTCCGGTCCCTCTCCTTTCCTTTCTTTTGGACGCCAACAACAACAACAACAACAACAACAATGTTTTCCTCCACTAGCGCCGGCTGAAGTGATTAAAAGAAAAGAGCTATCACGAATGGGAAGACCAGACTGCCTACTTCGTTTGCATCAATTCAAACAAACAAATGCGTAACACAAAAAACAAGAAGAAAGAAATAAAGTAAAATACGACGGAAAACATTATTCCTAAGATATTTTTTTATGGTTAGATTTTTCGCGTGAGAAGGGAATGATGTTTATCCACTCGTAACTAGTTGTATCCTTCGAGTAAAACGCAGCCAGCAATATTGAGGCATTTTACCTTCTCGTATGTTTGTCTTTTTAGACTTAGGCTAGGTGGCGCAAGCTACCGCCCGTTACAAAGGGTATAGCCATTAACATTTATCCATCCATCCATAGTTTAGAGAAAACGCTACGTCAACGCTGAGCTTTCTTTGGTAGCCTTGGTAACGTGCTATTGGCGGCGATACCCTTCTTTTTTTCTTTGGCGTCGGAGTTTGACGAACTGCGGAAATGACCTACCACAGACCACAGCACAGGCCCACAGATGGCGCTATTGTCACCTTGAGGATAACGTCCGTGGATACTTTACTTGAGGACCCCTTGACTTTTTCCCCCAGCCTCAGGGGCAGCTCTCTCGGGCCTCGGGGACTTGAGGCCGTTTTTTCTTGCCGGCGAAAGCACCTGGCGTCATCTGTGGGTGCGTGCGTCAACTAACCGGTCTCGTTCCTCGGTTGAGTAGACCCATCCGGAAAATTCGCGGCGAATGGGAATTGTGGGGCTGCTCCGATGTACGCTTGTGCCGGCTCGTACGCTTCGTATACTCTGGTAGCGACGCGGATCATTTTCTCTTATCATTAGGAGCTCAGAACGCTAAAAAAATAAAGCGACTTCCCTGTGTTCTTAAACCACAACATTTTAAACCAACGTCAACTTCGTCCTTGACTCCTGGATAATCTCACTTGCCGTACATCAGTACGTCACAACGCGTGAAGCATACGGTGGGGGCGCCACATATATCCTTAACGGTCTATTCCGCGCTATGCTAACACACGTAAAAAAGTCTTTAACATAAGGCTTTTTGTTGTACTCGCACCGAGTCGACTACTCTAATGGAGATAGGTAACTACTTCCCCGTTCGTTGATTTTCCCAGAATAGTTCCCAAGAGCCATACATTGACAAAAAAAAAAAGGCCGGGGGAGGAGGAGGAGGAGGAGGAGGAGGAGGAGGAGGAGGAGGAGGAGGAAGGAGGAGGAGGAAGGAGAAGAAGGGAAGCAACGCAAGCCATTTTTATTTTTTCAACATCGATACCCATACGCCAGTAGTCTCAAACTCATTTGAGTGTGGGGGCCAGATAGCCCACACCGGAAAGATCGAGGGCCAACGTAAGACGGAGTAAGGGGGGGGGGGTGATTTTTAAAGAGAAGAGACCTAGTGCCCCACGTATTTTGTAAACTCTCAATATTGCCAGTGTGACCTCTTTAGATTTGGTTTGACAAGAATTAAAATGACACCGCCCCGTCAACGTACTGGAATTTTCAATAGAACAAGAGTTCAAGTACACTGTCGTTCCCGTTGCTCAATTCACTCAGGAATTCACCAAGCTCAACACGTCTCTAGAAAAAGAATCAGTTAATTTGACAGTTCTTGCTTTCCTGGCGTTTTGTATTACAACCCTCTGAGCAAATACTTGTCTTTTAATGGTGATATCTTTTAATGTGAGAATCTCGAGCTCATGGCTTTATCTTTGGCAGTTGCTCCTGCTACTAGAGAATTCGAGCAGCCGAGATGTATTCTTCAGCGAACAGCTAGCTGTTGCAGCCTAGTAGCGAGATTGTTGTACTATATACAAACAGCTGGGAATGAAAAAAATAAAGAGAAACAAAGAGCGAGTGAACAAGAATAAGTATGAAGAGAAACAAAGAGCGAGTGAACAAAAATAAGTATGAACTATGTGAATACGTTAAAAGATCAGAGCTACTTTTCGAGCGAAAATGTATCGGTGAGATGAGATCACGGTGGCGCGTGCCATTTCTAGCGCTCGAGACATGGAAACCGGGACTCGTTGCTGGTTGCGTGCGGGCCGCGTCCCACCGAGTCGCGGGCCGCATGCGGCCCGCGGGCCGCGTGTTTGAGACCCCTGCCATACGCTAACGTAATGGCAGGCTTGTACGTAACGAGTTACAAGTAACTGATTACTTGTAATCAATTACATTTTATTGTAACTTTTTAACGCTTCAATTACTTTTTTTCTGCGGTAACGTTCGCTGTAATTCAATTACTATTTTTCTGTAATCAATTACAAGTAATCAATTATATGTTTCCGAAAGAGCTAAAATTATTGAGTTGAGTTTTTTTACGTAAAAAATCGCTCTGTCTGCCCGTGCGTCACTCGTCTATGTTGCACCAACGTTGGACACTTTTTTTTGACCCCTAAACAACTAAAAAAAGATACCAAGATACCAGAAGGATTAGAATGTCAACGCGCTCAGCGACGTTTTGACTGTCGAGCTGTCGAGAGTGCCTCGTTTCCTGTGTACGGGTTGTTACGATCCGAGTTTGCTGCGACTCGTACGCACGAACTCGGAAGCGTCTCGTTGAAGCACTGCGCGAGCCACGAACTGCGTACTCAAAGTGTTTCATGCGCTACAACACGCGCTCGCTTCCTCTCAAGCGCATCCGTCGAGAGGGTCGTCTCAGCGTCGCGGCAGATATCTTCACCAGGAAACGTGGGAAGATGACTGACAAGAACTTCGAACGACAACTGCTGTTGAAGCTTAACGAGGTGTGAATGACAAAAAGAAACAAAATGTAACCACTTTGAACATATGTATGCATTTTTGATTTCGTAATAAAAAGTTAAAAAAGTAACGTGAAAAGTAATCAATTACTTTCTGGTAATTTTTCAATTACCTTTGTGATGCAGTAATTGATTACTGTAATCAGTTACATTTTTCAATATAGTAATTGTAATTGTAATCCGTGACAGTAATCCTGTCTACAAATAAAATTCGAAGTGTCTATAACGATCAGGATAATCCACTTAAATAGCAAGCACATTGTTGCTTCCACTGCCAGTTTATTTGCCAAGATATGTCGTCTTTGATTGCGAGCAGCGTATAATGAAGTGTTGAACTACATGTTCTTCCTTGTATTGTCAAGAAAACAAAAGTGCGGCATCTACTTTTTCAGTAGCGTCACTAAGGAGGGCTGCGGATCCGTCAGTCAGCAGGGCACTTTCAGTGTTCACTAGAGCACTGGGTGCCAGTCAATAGTATATATATATATGACTATATATAATATATATATATATATATATATAGGTATATATACTGTAGTTAGTAGGTTTTGGCGGGTTTTGATTCTGCTCACATTATTGGCCTTAATAACAAAGCAGGTGTCATGGCTTCTCGTTCATCGTTGTGGAGTAAGGTGTCCGACATCTTTTCTGGACTCCGTTCTCCGCGCTGTCTACAAAACGCGGTCCGGTTTTCCGTGCACATTGTCTGCTGCTCCTCCGGCATGTTTCGAGACAATGGACGCCTCCTTATCGGCTTCCAGCCAACTAAAAAGAAGTTGGAGCGAGAGTTCCGATAGCGCTTTCGCCGTTGCTTCCCGTTCATTAAAATTCGACAGGAAATCGTTGCACGATGGACGGAACGGCAGAGGTAACGGATTTTATTTTGTTAGCTATTCTTCAGGCCACGTGCAGCTACCGTTAGCACTTGCTTACGGCAACTGTGTCGCTAGCAACTGCAAACGAAACTGCACTGCATAGTGAATTAGTCATCGGTAAAAGAGTTTTTTAATATTAGCAAGTTAAACGCATAACAGGAATAATGAACAGTTATACGCGGTGGCCTGCAGTTCTTTCTCTATCTCTCTCTCTCTCTGTCTGTCTCTCTTTCACGCCATTCACATAGCTTGCGCACCCGCACGCACTCTCGCTGTTTTTCCCTCGCATACCCCCCTCCCCACGCACGCACGCACGCACGCACACACGCACGCACGCACGCACACACAAACACACACACACCACACAACACACACACACGCACGCACGCACGCACGCACGCACACACGCACGCACGCACGCACACACACACACACACACACACACACACACACACACACACACACACACACACACGCACGCACGCACGCACGCACGCACACACACAGCACGCACGCACGCGCGCGCACTGTTTTCGTCCTTGGTCCTGCAAGTAGTGCGTACTTGCCGCTCCGTGAAGCGGCCACCGCTCTTTGTGAGCTTTACGCTTTTCTCTTGTCTTGTTTCTTCTTTCTGTTTACAATCAATGTTACACGCGCGTTACGGATAGGGCCGTTCCTGTTCGTCATTACAAATGCTTGGAGTGCACAACTTTTGTGGGCCATGCTCGGCCCACAAAGGCTGGTCGGTAGTACTCTGGTAATAAATGAACACATTTAAGGCCTGTTCACACATGAAGCGGAGCGCTACAAGCGTAGCGCTTACCTCGCGCTAAGCGCGTGCTGACGGGAGCGTTCACCAGCTTTGTATCTCACCGTCAAAACTGTTGCTCATGGCAGACGATAAGTAGCTGACGGCACGTGAGGAGCGCTACATTAGCGCTTCGCTGCATGTGAGAACCGACCTTTAAGCGGCGAACTCGGCTATTTGTTGCCTGCGGATAAATATTAAACGGAAACACCGCACAAGGGAGTGCTATCAGCTTGAGCAGTGCAGTCGGCACCAAAAGGACTAGCACAAAGAGACGATACGCTGCCCGGGCAGCGACAGTGCGATACCTAGCGGTGCAGCAGGGGCGGGTTGATGGTTCAGGCTTGGCTGTGGGGATAGGGGGTTATACCCCTGTCAGACGGGCATCTCAAATGACATGTTACCCCGAATGACATTCAGTGTAAATGTCATTCTGGCAGTGTCACACGGGAACTTAAATGACATTTGACTTAAATGACATTCGAGCTCAACTGAGTTCTCCCCAAACTCAGCACTACGGCTCGTAAATGTGTAGTCTCGTCAACAGCAGTCAGCGCTAGTTCCGCGAATTGAAATAAAACATTGTAAATAATGTAAATACAAGTGAAAACAATGCTTGTAGCAATTATTTTTAGAACAAAATGCTTATAACGTGTATATCTCGCACACCTTTTGCGATATATTTGTTTAATATACTCGCGGTCTCAGTTGCGCGTCAGGAACGCGATCCGACGTTCCGGCAGTTCCGGATCCATCGCACTACGATCGTTGTCGTCAGCAGGCTCCATCGCTACAGGGTCACGGTCTTCGCTTGATCAATCGCAGACGTCAACGTCAACGGGGTATACGAATCCGGCGAAGAACGAAAGAGCGCGAGGAACAACGGCGAGCAAGATGCACGGATTTCAGAAAGCAGACGAGCCAAGCGGCGGAACGGCTACGGCTGCGGATTACCGGGGATTGGTGACGTCGTGTCATAGTTTGCCGCAAAACACCTTGTCTCCGTCAGAACGTGTTCTCAGTTTTCATCACCGTGTTTGACTTTTATGTTCTAGAATTATTACATTTTATTTACCTGGTAAACAATAAGATGAACACTAGTTTGCCGGGTTAAGAACAGACCGCTATCGTGATAGACATCGTTCCAAATGATATTTGAGTTGCGCGTCTGACACGACACGACTTAAATGTCATCGAAAATCCTAAAGGCCTTTAGCGTAATGACATTCAGGTGCCCATCTGATAGGGGGCATGAAGGCGGGTAGGTGTACAGAAGGGATCGACGTCGCCTGCTAAGCGTTGCCCAGATCTGTTTTCGTTCCACCAATATCTGTAATTTCCCAAAACAAAACACTGCTTCTTAAAAAAAAGCACTTGGTGCATGTCATTTGTTCTACAATGACAAAGTTTCCCATCGTGGGGCCTGAGGCGGGGCGCCCTACGTCGCAGTGGCAGTTGCTCAAATAGAGCGGAAAAGATTGGAACGGCTCGACACTGGGCTTAAGCCTGACTACCTTCGCCCTCTGTCGACGTTGCTAAAACACCTAGTTGAAATTCATCCTTGAAACCCGGGCCACTCGCGTCTACCGAGACCAAACTGGATACGATTACAGCGCCGCCCTTTAGCGGAAATGGCGCCACCGGCCCTTGCGCCTAAAGGCTCGTTCACACTCTTGCAACCGAGTACGACCGAGGGAGGCAAGACCGGTGTTCAATCCTCTTACGACGTCTTAGGACCAGCTCCGCAGCAGCGCGCCCGGTCGCAAGTAACCGGTCTTGTCTCTCTCGGTCGTACTCAATTGCTAGAGGTGAACGGGTTAAGGCCCGTTCACCTCTTGCAACCTCTTAAATCTTGGTTCCTTGCGACCTCTTAAACCTCTTAAAACGAGAGGACACAGTGGCGCCATCTCTCGGGTTGCAGTGTAAACTTGACCGGTCCGGCATATTTTCTATTTCTCCCGCGCATTATCCTTTCTTCTCTTGGCTCGAAAACCTTTTGGAAACGTTATAAACGAGCCTTTCTCATAGGTATTGCGAAAATTCGACCTCGGAAATGCCGCAAAACTGTCGCTCTTGTGAAATGCAGTTCCACGACCACCGCATAGATGGCGCCAGAAATGAATTTTTAAGAAGTTTTAACAGATCTGGTCTCTCTCGGTCGTACTCGGTCGCAAGAGTGTGAACAGGCCTTTATACCCCATTCACACGACCGTAAAGGTACCTTTAGCTAAGGGACCTTTATTCTCTGCGGCCAATCAATTAACGATCTTCCGCGCGTGGCGTGTGCTCGCGACCCAAGAGCACGGGCTGATTCGCCGATAGCAAAGGGACCTATGTTAAAGGTACCTTTATGTTGACCGTGTGAATGGGGTATTAAACTGATTCGACCCACAAACCGATTCGTGCTGCTGTGCAGTTCCCGGAGTGGCCGCTGCGGGAGAAAGGGCGGCGTTGCGATCGCGTTTAGTTCGGTTTTCAAGTACGGATCGGAGCCACTTCTTCAAAGCAGGCTCCTATGGCAGGTTCCGAACTGAGTTATTATGGTATCGTTGCCCCCTGTGCCTTCGCGACATCGCCCATCGCGTGCTGTGCCTTTCCCGCCGCCAACTGTCAATCTCTGGTGCTAATATCTTTTTTTTTAGTGCCGATTTTACCATAGCATTTTCTATACTGGAGACGTATCTCTGCAAAAGAGCCATAGGTCACCAAAATGGGTGACGGAAAAAGGTTCGAAGCATCTTGGCGCTCAACGCCACGCCACGGCAGCGACCCAGGCACGTATCAGGGGGGGCACGGTGCCGGGCTTCCCCCCCCCCCCTTCTTCGAAATCTTCGATTTTGCGTGGGACCTCCTCTCCCCCTGCCCCTCATACAGCATTTTGTCATGGGCGCCCCCCCCCCCCGAAACAAATCCTGGCTACGTGCCTGCAGCGACCATTCTCCGAACCACATTTCTTTGTTTGGGAACACATTTTGCGACGCCGAAATCTAGTTGCGAAGAATGTCCCCTGCCGCTGGCTTGTCGCTAAGTGCCAATATTCTCGTTTGCCGTGCGGTCCTGCTCTCTGCTTCACGGCACCGGGCCACTCAGATACTTCTCTCGTAATAAAGATTTTATTTTCGTTCGTTGTTTTAACATGACCTTGTACCGAAGCCGACGCTTAGGCTGGGGTGTACTACGTTCCTTCCGTGTCGTCATCAAAGAGGAGACATCCAGATGAGTGCTTCCTCTCGACGACGACACGGTCACGTAATTTCGTCTCGGCAACTGGCATCTCCCATTCTTCGTCTGCGCCTAAACTCCGTCGCTGAACAAAAAAAAAAAAAAATAAATATTGCACACGCGGTTTTGTTTGGAGACGACGGACGACAAGCGCTGCAAACACACACGTCTCAAACCAACCCGGACTACTCCAATTGTCAGTCAGCCAAACGCTTGGAGAAAAATCGATACAACCTTCTGCCCTGAACCATTATCATTTCACAATCACCCTAAGTGGCAACAGAAACTTAAGAAACAATAATCTTAAAAAAAAAAAAACTTTACCGAAAACGAGGTTTTTGTTACATCTTTTTTCGCCACCGATCTCAATTTCACAGTTACTCGGTGTTTCCACCAACATTCCGTCCTTTCAAATTCACCGCGCCAGCCTGGAGAAATCAGGCATATTTTGTCTAAAATCTGATGATTAATTTGATTTGAATCCAATGTAGCTAAGAAAGAGGGATTCTTTATTACGGATGTATTTTTAATCGTGGCAGATTGATTGGTCAGTCCCTCCGATCACTCAAAAAACAAGGAACAAAGAATTACTGTAAACTTACAGTACAATCTAATTAACAACGTTTTATTATTGTAAGCCCTACCATGTTAGAACAAAAGCTTGATTTACTTTCGATTTTTGCGTTATGATTTGCTTTCAATAGGACATTACGTAACTGAGCAACAAAGTGGAAGAGGTAGAAAAAAAACCCAACGTTTCTGATTTCCTCACAAAAGCACCGCCTTTCGCTCGTGTTCTGCAGAGTACATAAATATTTATTGCTTGATGATTATTTAATTTAAATACAAAACAAAGGCCCTCAGAAATCGTTAAATGATAAGCGGTAAGTAATATATATATATATATATATATATATATATATATATATATATATATATATATATATATATATATATATATACATACATACATTTTATGATTATTTTTGCGGGAAAAGTTTGATTTAAGCAATTATTGTAAAACGCGTTTTGCGATTTAAATCGCGATTTAAATCGTTATTTTAAGTCACGATTTAAATCATCTTTAGTTTTATTCTCAACCCTGCTCCAAACTGCATATGTCCTACTTTGGTCTCTACGAGCTTTGCGCGCACAAATAAGCCTCCTATTGGCGACGTGCGCGACCGAAAGCGTCGCTGCGGTCGGCCTTCCACGATTGGCCGAACGCTGACTATGACGTCGGAAAGGGGATTTATCATCGACGGAAATAAGAGGAATGAAAGAACTTTAATTTTGACGGTGTTGGTAGTGTTCCTTTGAGAGCGCAATGATTATCAAGCTTCCATCATGCTATTTACAAACACCATCGAACTTGTTGTTCGCAAGGTAATGACGTCACAAGGGGGAACCATAGGAGGGCGCCACCAAAACTTCTCGCCGCTAATAGCGTGCTTATAGGATGCGTATGTCTGACATGCTGCTGCATATACTGCAACGAGTACGTGCCCTCGATTAATGGGAGCGTGCTGTAAGTTACGGGAATAAAGGAAAACGGCGAAAATGAGAACGGGATTAGAACTTATTGAAGTCTGACGCCATCTATAGACGGTTTGCAGCAGCTGTACATGGGCGCCGCCATAACTGACCTTCAGGCTTTGTTTCCCCTTATTACGTTTACTTCACTTCATTATTGCCATCGCAGGCCAGGTTATTTGCCATCTTAGATTTTGTTCTGTCTTTCTCCCCAGCATCGGCCTTTGTGG
This sequence comes from Ixodes ricinus, assembly GCA_037355805.1. Classification (NCBI taxonomy): domain Eukaryota; kingdom Metazoa; phylum Arthropoda; class Arachnida; order Ixodida; family Ixodidae; genus Ixodes; species Ixodes ricinus. The sequence continues at coordinate 99 of JAZHYW010045330.1, read as the reverse complement.
AGGCTCGTCCACACCAATTTCAGTGGCTCGGTATCTTGGTAAAACAAGAGAAGCGTCAGCAATGGCGGCTGTATCCTGGCGCGTGTGTAAAGCGTCTAT